>JASFDH010001233.1:0-16079 GCA_036937195.1 Nidularia pulvinata
TTATCGTGGGAGAGATGTTCGAAAAGGGGTTTAACTTTTAATTTCCGCTCATTGCAGGCGACCTTCCGCACCAGATGAATCATACGCAATGCATCTGACAGTTTTCACAGTTCCAATAAGAGGACGCAGCATAGACCAGTGAACATGCGGAAGCTCCTACTGCACCTGAAAGCTGAAACGGAGTCAACACCCCTCACCTGTGACTTCATTGAACGATAGCTATCAAAATGAGAAATTGAGTTGCCCATTCAATTGAGGATCGGCTGTAGATGGCAGGAGCATTTGCATACTTAAGCGGACTGGCCCCTCAAAGTCGCTCATTGATACCACGTTCCGTCTTACTAGGTTGACTACTTGCACAAGGATGTCATTACCTGCTGCAGCGGCTTTAGCAGTGGGCATATTACTCGAGGTGAGCAACATATTATTTCTGAGATGGTGAGCAAAAATGACTCACCGGTTCTGCAAATACTAGCTCCTGATGTACGGTGTGTACCACCTGATAACTTATTATTTTCTGTGCTAACTTCGCATTTAGGAGTATATTCCGTTCTTTTCATCAAAAGTATCATCATTCTAACAAGGAAAACATCTTCCGGCATCTCGGTTGGAAAAGTACGTTCGTTAAATGATATGCGAAATGCTTTCACAATCAGCTACTCTTTGGTAGGTATTTGTCGGATCCGTAGTGGTTTTGTATCTCATAGTGACGTTTCATATGGGTAAGTTGATTGGTCGCCGTGCTATCTATCTTGATTTCGTCCGACGCCGCTGATGTGCATTTGATCAGCACTCAATATCTACAGATTCTTCAACGCATACGTTCTCTTGGTAGAGCCCATGGGTCCAGGGATTTATTTATGGGACTTCACTCGCTGGGAGAACATGACACACCTGACAATCGTAACCATTGTAATATGGCTTGGGGATATATTCACAGTCCGTAATTTCGAGATCTCTTCTCTGAACGTCGTTGGCTGATCGACATCGAAAGATATATCGCTGCTTTGTCCTATGGAGTTACAATTATTACGTTGTGGCGTTCCCGATAATTCTGGTGTGCGTGAGCATCGGTAAGAATAGATTCTGTGAATGGATTCTGTGACACTGAAGATCATTTTCGTGAAAGGGGCAAACTCTCAATCGTTTTTCTGGGCCACGCATCCGGAGCAGCTTGTTCATCACACCTTAGAGGCGAATGTGTTGTTGAACATGATATACCCTCTCCAGTTCGTTCAGAACTTACCGACTACAGGACTGATTGCCTTCAAGATTTGGAGGCAACATCTTCACTCTCGCGCTTCGGGAATCATCAACTTCCAGTACCACCTCAGTCTCATCGACATCATGCGGATCATCGTTGAAGCGGCGTTTTTGTATACAATCGAATTGTTCCTGCTTATCGTTGCCTATGCTTTGCAATCTAATGTAATGGATTTGATTCAACCAATGGTTGTATCTAGTATCGGTAAGTTATAATTTGGTACATTTCATTTGGCCAATAATTCACCCATTCGGTTCACCAGGCATCGTTTTTGTGTCGATAACGGTTCGAGTTCACACCGCAAATTCGCAGTCGGCTAAGCTTGAGCTTCAAGATATGCCGACTCTGCCGGGTTTGAGGGAGGATGATATAAGTGGCAACGCTTACCGTCACCGAAGTACATCTCACACATCAGTGGAGCTGCAAACGGTGAAACCGCCTGTAAACTCGTAGTTCATCGTCAGAATAAAGAATAATAAGAAGCCCTAGTTCACGTTTCACTGAACCTGAAGTCATTGTTTGAGTTCAGGTAAATGGAAGAATTTGGTTCGTTGCGAGTACAATGAAGCTGTACAGTAGCCATCGCTGTAGCGAGCGGCGGGTTTATCACTGTTATTATATGCATGGCGAGTAAGAGATACAATCGACGGCCTGAGTATAGTCGGTAATGGTGACTCCAGCCCAAAACTTGTTTTATATTCAAGCTAAGTAAAGTTCTTTCAGATGATGAAATTAAACATTGACATTCTATTCGTGATCCAGAAATACAGTGGCGATTTCGTAAGTATGATATGGATTGCGTAGACTACAGTGTGTGATTGGAGATGCGTAGACGGATCGTAAAGAGAATAACTAACTGAATGAATGAGCAACAAAAAGATGCTACAGTACTTTGGATGAACAAATAACCAATAGTGTGAAGATAATCGGAACAGAGAGAATATAATGAAGAGGATCAGTCGCTGAACCATTCGCCTCCACTAGCCAGCGTCGCGAAAACACCTTTCTTGTGCATAAGCTCCTCGTAAGTGTCCTCCTCGGCTATGTGGCCTTCATGGACGATAAGAATACGATGGCACATGCGTATCACATGCATCTTGTGAGTGACCATCACCGTTGTGCGTCCCAACTTGGCGTGGTGGATAGTGTCGAGGACGGCAGCCTGGTTCTCCGCGTCAAACGCCGAAGTGCACTCATCGAGGATAAGGATGTTGCATGGTCTTGCAAGCGCGCGTGCAATCTGCAGTCTCTGCGCCTGACCACTGGAGATGAGCGCTGCGTTCTCCCCGACCATCGTGTCGTATCATTGAGGAAGCGACATGATGAAATCGTGAAAGTTGGCAGCTTTTGCTGTGCGCCGGATGTCGAGCTCGGATACGAGCTTGCTATCGTACCGAATGCTCTCGGCAATGGAGGCGTCGAAGAGGTTGGGATATTGGCTGACGACGGAGACGTGTTCACGGAGGTGACGAACGTCCATGGAGCGAATATCACTGTGGTTGATGGAGATGGATCCGGTGTTAGGTTCGTAGAGACGTTGAAGGAGAGAAGCGAGGGTGGACTCAATGCCTTCTGCTACGCGTCCCTGACACATTCAATGCAACGATATGCAACGCCCAGGCAGTGTATCAAGTGATCCGCTCCCAGGTTGCAACTGTTGCCAAATGCTCGCCCGACGACCACCGTTCCAACGCTGAAGCCTGAGGCTTTGTGAATGAGGTGGCTTTTCATACAGTGTGCTCCAGGAGTCCAAGACTTCCATCATCGAACGAAAATCAAATTCTCTGCCTGTTGCAGCATACACACTGCATCTGACAGTCTTCAGTTTCGATAAGAGGACACGGCATAGACCGCCGCCAGTGAACGTGAGGGAGCTCCTGAAAGTTATTTGCTTGTATTATGATGTGACCCTCTGTCACGTTCAGGCCAAGATCGGCAATGCACAATATGGAAGAAATTCTCGTCAATATATCCATGTTCTGGATATTATACTTGAAGAGAGCTCTCATTTTACATCCTATCTATATGTTTCATCAACTGCAGCCCTTGCGTTGTCCCTCTCAGATGACTTTAGTTCAGCCCATCCATTCTTGACGAAGTTTGAAAAAGTGCTAGACTCGGTCTTTGAATTTTGTTCTCGTTGCGAAGAGAAGCAATGAAGAGGTTTCAGGCCATGTAAACTTCACCATCTAGCATTCAAACTTGAAAATTCAACCTTAAGGAGACGACATAATCTGATAAACAGGTCAAAAAACATATATTTCTTGAGCACAAGACACATTTAATAGCTGCAACACCGCAGGGGAGCAGGGGGCCATGCAGAGAAACACTCTGAGCAGCGCAATTGTGAAGGTGGTACGGATTCTCGAAATTTCAAGCGTGACAACGGGTAAGCAAAGTCATAGTATAGCATAACCAAGCAACAAAAAAATCCGCTGTGCAGTTTGATATGCAGGGTCCTGTAACATTCCTCGCCCGTGACTTCATTGATAGCTGTCAAAATGAGAAATTGAGTTGCCCATTCAATTGAGAATCTGGCTGTAGATGGCAGGAGCATTGCATACTTAAGTAAAGTGGACTAGCCCCTCAGGGTCACTCACTGATGCCACATTCCGTCTCACTAGGTTGACTGCTTGCACAAGGATGGCATTACCTACTGCAGCGGCTTTAGCAGGGGGCATATTACTCGAAGTGAGCAACATATTATTCCTGAGATGTTGAGCAAAATTGACTCACCGATTCTCCAAATACTAGCTCCTGTTGTACGGTATGTACTACCTAATGACTTATTATTTCATATGCTAACTTCGCATTTAGGAGTATATTCCGTTCTTTTCATCAAAAGTATCGTCATTCTGACGAGGAAAACATCTTCCGGCATCTCGATTGGAAAGGTATGTTCGTTAAACGATATGCGAAATGCTTTCACATTCAACCACTCTCTGGTAGATATGTCGGGTCCGTGGCGGTTTTGTATCTCATAACGACGTTTCATATGGGTAAGTTGATTGGCCGCCGTGCTATCTAGATCTCGTCTTATGCCGCTAATGTGCATTCGATCAGCACTCAATACCTACAGATTCTTCAACGCATACATTTCCTTGGTAGAGCCCATGGGCCCAGTGATTTATTTCTGTGACTTCACTCGCTGGGAGAACATGACGCACCTGACAATCGTAACCGTTGTAATGTAGTTTGGGGATATATTCACAGTCCGTAATTTCGAGATCTCTTCTCTGAACGTCGTTGGCTGATCGACATCGAAAGATATATCGCTGCTTTGTCCTATGGAGTTACAATTATTACGTTGTGGCGTTCCCGATAATTCTGGTGTGCGTGAGCATCGGTAAGAATAGATTCTGTGTATGGATTCTGTGACACTGAAGGCCATCCTCGCGAAAGGCGCAAGCTCTCAATCGTTTTTATGGGTCACGCATCCGGAGCAGCTTGTTCATCACACCTCTGAAGCGAATGTATTGTTGAACATGATATACCCTCTCCAGTTCGTTCAGAACTTACTGACTACAGGACTGATTGCCTTCAAGATTTGGAGGCAACATCTTCACTCTCGCGCTTCGGGGGTCATCAACTCCCAGTACCACCTCAGTCTCGTCGACATCATGCGGATCATCATCGAAGCGGCGCTTTTGTATACGATCGAATTGTTCCTGCTTATCATTACCTATGCTTTGCAATCTAATGCAATGTATTTGATTCAATCAATGGTTGTCCCTAGTATCGGTAAGTCGTAATTTGATTTGGCAATAATTCACCCGGCTGATTCACCAGGCATCGTTTTTGTGTCGATAACGGTTCGAGTTCATACCACAAATTCGCAGTCGGCAGAGCTCGGGCCTCAAGATATGCCGACTTTACGGGGTTTGAGCCAGGACGATACAAGTGACAACGCTTACCGTCGCCGAAGTGTCTCTGGTGTTACATTTCACACCCTGCTGGAGCTGCAAACGATGAAATCGCCTGTAAACTCGTACTATGACTAATCATCGATCACGTGTACACCAATATCGCAACCTCCCAGTCCGAGTCCATCTTGTTCTAACCTCCTGATCAATGTCATGAACCCAAAAGACATTTGCTATTAAAACTACGTCCATTATGCGCCAGCCGTTGAACTGCAATCTTTCTAATTCAACTCTCTAGATTATGGCTTGCTTTTCAACTTATTGGCTTCATTCAAATATCTCTTGTGTAAGTACTCAAGCGGCTATGTGTTATTGGGATCCGATAGTTACTCTCTCACATATTTGCTCTCTCACGTATGTGGGAAATTAACTTATATTCAATTCTCCACTTAGTTATGTTTAGAAACCACCAAATCCCTTTTATTTGCCATCGGGTATAATGCATGTCCCAAATAGCATTCTATCACGTCTCTGTCAACGCGAGACTCCCACTGTAACTATTATGCCCGGTCTTTTCACCACATATCTCGACATCGTTGCATGCCTCACCACGCTCTGCCTCATGTTCTATGGCTATCACAAGCGCAGACTCTCTCTTCCGCTCCCTCCCGGTCCTAAGAAGCTTCCTCTTGTAGGGAATCTCTTCGATATGCCGAAAGGCTCCGAGTGGGAGACATTTGCGAGGTGGAGCAAGGACTACAGTGAGCCTTCAAGCTTCCGGAATTCGATACAGTTTTAAGGGCTTTGCGAGATAACACCTTTATTTTCTTCTTAGATTCAGACATCATCCATGCTAGCGCTCTCGGTCTCGAATTCGTGATTCTGAACTCCGTGAAGGATGCAAATGAACTTTCGGATAGGCGCTCAGGTATTTATTCCAGCAGGTAAGCCGGAGCTATGGTGATCTCTCAACTTCGCTACATATACTTTATTGTGGTAGGCCTCAATTCACGATGTTATCAGAGCTGTGAGAACATCTTTATGGCAAATATGCTCAGCAACCTGCTTACGGATATTGTCACTATTAGTATGGGCTGGGGATATCAATTTGCTAGCATGCCATAGGGACAGAAATGGAGGGAGCGCCGCCGACTGTTCCAACAGCATTTCCCGCCCACCAGTACAAAGTGCACAAACCGAGGATTGTAGAATCGGTGCGGAACCTGTTTCTCGGGTTTCTCAATCGGCCAGAAGATTTCTTTGGGCAAGTTCGATAGTACGTGATGCTGAATCTTATTGCTCCGAGTATGGCGACGATAATAACTGAGGATCGGTGCATTAGTATGAGCGGCGGGCTTGCGCTCTCTATCGCATATGGCATTAAAATCCTACCTTTCGACGACCCACACATCGATTTTTCCGAGAATGCGCTCAAGGACGCATTGAAAGCTGGTGTCCCGGGAACCTTCCTGGTTGATTTTATTCCGGCCTTGAAATACATTCCTTATTGGTTCCCTGGGGCTGGATTTAAAAGGAAGGCAAGAGAATGGCATAAGAATGCGATAAGATTTCGAGATGACCCGTTCAATGCGAGCGAGGAAGCACTGGTAAGCGCTTGGATCATGACAGTGCAATTATTAAGGTCGATCGTGAAACGTTGCAGGCAAATGGATCCGCTACCCCTTCATTCACTTCACTATGCATCGATAACCTGGATGTTACCAAAGACACCGAGCACCAACGGGAAGTGATCAAAGATACGGCATCCACATTTTTTGGAGGTAACTGATATCATTACTCGGTGTAGGGGAAACTAATTGCTTTGAGTAAAGGCGGATCGGACACGACCATAGCGGCCATTAACAATTTTCTGCTCGCCATGATTGTATATCCAGAAGCTCAAGCCAAGGCACATGAAGAATTAGACAAGTTATTGCACCATGAACGTCTGCCGCGGTTTGAAGACGAAGCTTCGTTGCCTTATTTGTCGGCCGTGTTGAAGGAAGTCTTACGGTAAATTCTCTGTATTTATTTTGACTACAAGAACTGATATTAAGCTGTTGCCAGATGGCGTCCTCCGACACCCATAGGTGAATTTTCTTGATCCATATCTTACTTTCGATATATCAATGAAGGATATTAGGCATACCTCATTGTTTAGACGAAGACGACATCTACAATAGATATCGCATCCCTGCTGGCTCTGTGGTAATAGCTAACACCTGGTTAGTAAAGGGAACATGCAACGCCATCTACTGTAAATACTGATCACAGATCTAGGGCCATGCTCCGTAATGAAGACTATCCAAACCCAGACTCATTTTCCCCGGAGAGGTTTATGAAAGATGGCAAACTTAACAGTGAGATTCGAGATCCATTCTCGTTAATTTTTGGATTTGGGCGAAGGTACACGGTCTACGTTACACAATGTACAACCTCAAGGGAAATGGGAACTGATATTGCGTTATTTCAGGATCTGTCCTGGCTCTCACGTCGCGCTTGCGTTGATTTGGATGACGGCAGCATCTATCCTATCAACATTTGAAATAAGTAAAGAAGTCGAATCTGTAGGGAGAGCTATTGAACCTGTTATGGAATGCGAACCGGGACTGCTTGCGTGAGTGAAACCTTACTATTATATCATTTTTTGCTAACATTTTTTGTAGCCATCCATTACCTTTCAAGTTTAAGATTATGCCCAGATTCAGAGAAGCAGAAGGTTTAATTATGTCTGCTGCGGAGGAGTATGAGCTCTGAATGAACGAATGCATGAGCAATAATGCTTTTAGAGCAAACATAGCATAGCCTGTGTATTTATATCCTTGATTTCCTCGAATGCCACTGTCGAGTTGGTTGTATAATTTCTCTGAATTATGGGACATTCATTACCTTCGACGCATTTATCGAGCAAGGAAAACTGCGTTGAATATAATAGTCGCTTTGTCATACGTCGGGAAGGCTTCCCCTGCTTTGGTTCATCGTAGAGCACTGCGCAGACGGCAGCCTTGCATTAACTTGTAATCCGACAAAGTTACGTGGGTTTCACTTCAGTTGTGCTTTTTCTAACCTTCACTTGTCAAATTCACTTGTCTTGCCAGAAGTTACTACGATAAGTTACTTTTTTAAGCCACACCACTGGCTGGCAGGCCACTTCCGGATGGTGGAACCCGCAGGCATGCCATAAAAGCTCTATCCTTCAAGCTTTATCCTTATCGTATCGCCCCGGGATATGGTTTGTACTGATGTACCTCCACCGGAAAATATTGATCATATAGCCCCCACTTCAAATTGCTCTGTGATCTTCCGGTGCCATATGGTGAGGGGTCAAGATTATGACGTCGATTGTTCCAAAACATCTACCTCTGTCCAGCATTAACGTTCATATACCAATCATCCTGAGAAATATACCCAATCTATAGCTTGGACTGCTTGGTGAGATCGAACAATTACATGGATCACATTGACAAGCCATAGTCATAAATACCATGAGGGTTATTCTTGGCTGAATAAGATATCTTTAGCATGGCGGAAACTTTCGCTTTAATACTTGCATATGGGATTAAAGTCCAAATTTTTGACGATCCATATATCCGACTGGCTAACAGCGCACTGAAGGAAGTAGAAGTGACTGCTATTCCAGGAACATTTCTTGTTGACTTGATCCCGGTATTGAAATACATTCCGGGACGGATACCTGTAGCATCCTTCAGGAAGAATGCAGAAAAATAGCGGAAGAGCGTGATGGATTGTCGCTGCGTACCTTATACTGCTTTAAAATCGAGACTGTAGATGATCTTGTGTGATTATCGCGTGTCATGAGCTAAGATGAGCAGAGCGAAGAGATTTGCTATTTAGTTGGGAGTGGAAGGTCCGGCGCGGACATAGTATGCGCCGGACTCCAGGTTGTAGGGCCGATGAGGGATGTGGACGGGTCACCCAACGACCTTACTAGCAGCTATCTGCCGTAATTTTGTGTATACTCTGAGGTAAGCTAAATGTGTATATAATGTGTGGGTATGAAATTGAGGTAGGTGAGGGTGGGCGGGAAAGCGAGGAATAGAGATATGAATGAGGAAATTCGAAAGGACAAGCGAGTGAGCAAAAGAGTCGAGATGGTACTGGTAAGCGGAAGAAGGGCCACGTAACCGTATTCACGTGGCACGACTTGGACACAAGTACTTCCACCCAACTCCGTAAACTCTGTCAGGGTGGATCACTTATTCATTCTTTCCTTCAAACATACAAGAATATCTAGCTTAATATTCAGGATCGGGATGTCGCTCGGCCTTCATTTACATTTTTATGCCTTGAAAGTCTTGATGAATCCAAAAATATTCAATCCCAGGGGGAAGCGGCCCAAGATGCCACTTAGATAATTTTTGCAGATATGTCGTTCATCTGTGATGTAGTACAAAAGATGGCGACTGTTGGAATAGGTGGATCACATACCACGGTAGTATTAATTGCATTCTTTATTCAAGCTATAGTCCGCTTTCCTGAAGTCAAAAGAAAGGCACAGGCAGAGCTCGATGGATTGCTGGAGCACGAGTGGCGTCCGAAGTTTGAAGATGAATCACGCCTGTCTTATCTGAAGTAATATCGAAAGAGAGTATAAGGTATGGAATACGATAAATATACTTCTCGTTTATTGAAACCGATCCAGCTATTAGATATCATCCACCCTTGCCAATGAGTAGCGTTGATATGTGCTCAGTGTGTTTGGGCTTGGTTCATTGACTTTCACAAATGTCTAGGCGTACCGCATGAAAGTGATATTTATAACGGATATCATATCCCTGCCTGTTCTATTGCGGTAGGAAACATTGGGTGCGTTCCAGAATCAATGTAGCATACTAAATCCCTTGTGATATTGACTGGTCTGCAAGGGCTATTCTGCACGACGAAGCAGAATATCCGAACCCGTCGATTTCATACCTGACTGATTCTTGAAAGACGATAAGCTGAATCCTGAAACGCTAGATCCATTCCCGGTCGTTTTCAGCTCTGGAAGAAGGTTCATATGAACACCTACACCACAATTCTGATCTTAAAATCAGGTATTTCAGAATTTGTCCAGGGCAACGTATTGCCCTGCCGACAATTTGGCTTACAACCGCATCGATATTCGCAATCCTCGATATAAAGGAAGCTATCGATCCCAACGGACATACCACCCAGCCTACCACGGAGTACCTGTCAGGTTTACTCTGGTGAATTACTTCTAGGAGGGACTGGATCTCTAAAATTCATCTGCCACTAGTTAGTCTAGCCGTCCGATTCCTTATAAATATAGAATCATTCCACGGTCGAAGGGTGCAGAGGTATCGATCCGAATGGCTGCAAAATAGTAGGTTTTTGAAGGAGGCCGACTACTTTGATGTTTTAGTGCCCTAGTATCCAATCTCGATAGCTTTATACGAAGTATGTAGCTGGTAGATGAGGCATTGCTTGCGAAAGTCTAAGCAAATAACAGGGGATACACCCATTAAACCTAGACAGCCGATATGACATTGCTAATGGTCCCCAGCTTTGCCTTCTGGTTTCCGGGTCTTGAAGATACCACGGTTCTTCACACCATCTACAATATTTCGTATGTTATCCAACGCGTTCTCCGAGGAGATCAATTTCGATGGTCTGCAGCCTACACCAATGACAACATTAGATACATTAGCTGCCAACACGAGAGGGAAGTACGCACTTATGATCGCCCAGTTTCTCGTAGTAGGAATCCTAAGCGCCTCGCACTCTACTTCCCAACCACAATAAAGGCTTGGAAATGCTAGCCATATACGGTACACGGAATAAGAGCTCAGGTTACTTCCCTCGCCGCCAAGGTTGGGGGTATCCGCAAAGTCAGCCCTAGGGATTGGAAGCATGGGGTGGTGGAACGCTCGAACTTCGTATCGAATGTCCATGCGCAACAGGGGATAGATAGGTATCCAGATGCAGATTAAATAGTGGAAAGCACGAGCACCCAGGGCGTTAGCTCGTCTGCATGGTTCCCGATAAGGAAGACCCCAGGCTTGAAGTATTTATCGTCCGGAGCGGAGCCGGTTAGGTCGAAGGCGTGGACTTACAGATGCGCTTGAGTAGATTCTGGATAGTGAGTCCAGGAGTTACGGGCTCTGAGATCGACCCCTTGGCCATCATAACTCTCCCAATCAGAATGTGAGCCAGGAGGCCATTTCCATAGCTAGCGAGGGCGATGCAAGTCAGCAAAGCAGTAACGGTAAATATGGCAAACCAGGACGCATCCTCAGTCCAGAAATCTGCCCAGTGGTCTTGCCAAGGCTCATTGGGATTCTCAGCCCAATCATCTCCTTCCTCGGGAGAGAATGTATCCTTCTATAGGAGCATCAGGTACGTGGCGATGCTGATGTCCTAGATGAAATAAGTAAAAAGGATAGTTTTGTGATGAAAAGGGGAGCATTATCTCGAAAACATGCTTCAAGAGATCTGTAACTTCCTGTCACGTATCAACAAGATGTTTATATTGCTCGCGCATTATCAGATACAAATCCTGATATGACTCTCGTGGAACTAGGCAATTATGAATGACGTGCTTCTTGTAGTTGGTCATTGCGCCCCATCCATAGCATTGCAGTGTCTCAAGTAGAGCTAGACATGTGCAGTACAGGCAGGAATTGGGATCGGTGGGGATGCCAGGTAGCAGAACCACTTCCATCTGCAGCGTCGTAGGATCTGTGGAGATGCAGTAGAAAGCTAGATGGGTCACTGCTGGGTGGTAATATGGCAATGATAAGCCCGGTGGAACGATTGGGGTCAGGACTAGAGTTGTCAGTGGCGCCCCATCTTCCTTTGTACCTCACAACGTGCAGTACTGTTCTAGGGATACATCCCAGCCTGGCCTTCATGGCAGAAGCTTACTGTGTATACATCGTATAGATCGCAGCCCATCAAGTTGAGGGATTTCAGGCAGGTGACTGGCAGTCGTCTCAGCTATGACTTCCGGTCGAAGATAAGTGTCGAGTTGTACTCTGGGTGATGTATCAGTTGAGAAATAGCGATCTCAACTGTACAGAATGAGGTTACTTTAAAAGATAACTGAAGTAGTTGTCGAGCTACCTCACAAGTTCAACAGGGAAGTCGGTAGGACAAGAGATGAGAGGCAGCCACAAAGGCCCGCCACCACTCAATGGCAGTTGATCGTGCTCTTGAAGGTTGCATACCAAAGGACTGAATTTTGTACGC
This sequence comes from Nidularia pulvinata, assembly GCA_036937195.1. Classification (NCBI taxonomy): domain Eukaryota; kingdom Fungi; phylum Basidiomycota; class Agaricomycetes; order Agaricales; family Nidulariaceae; genus Nidularia; species Nidularia pulvinata. The sequence goes on from JASFDH010001233.1 coordinate 12,340, forward strand.
AGCACCGCCGTTTTGCTTACCATTTGACAGGAATGTTTGTGGAGTTAAGACCGTCAACAACATCTGACTGACAGTTCGGTGAATGAATATAAACGTCATAGTAGGAATGCTTTTTCAAAACTTACCAGTGCTTGGAACTGGGCAAGCTTGCAACAAGTCAAACTTGTATGACAGATGAGCAGTATTATCGCAGTCGTGACAACAGGATTCTGGTGGCAGAGTAAGGTCGAAAAAACAGTGCAGGTATACTGGGCGAGAAAACCTTGAGGCCTGCATGTGATACTATGATTTAGGCACATGGTCATAATATGCAATGCGCGACAGACAGGAGCTGATTAGCCCAAACTGGTCTGTACAACATTTATCAATATTTCATAATGGTTTCCATACTTGCAGCACATTTGTTCGGTGACAAGATATCACCACAGAGTTCATTGTCAAAATAAGAAATAATAAGAAGCTCTAGTTCATGTTTCACTGAGCCTGAAGTCATTGTTTGAGTTCAGGTAAATAGGAGAATTTGGTTCGTTGCAAGTACAGTGAAGCTGTATAGTAGTTATCTCCATAGTGAGCTGCGGATTCATCACTGTTATTACACACATAGCAAGTAGAGATACAATTGATGGCCTGAGTTATAGTTGGTAACAGTGATTCCAGTCCAAAACTTGGTTTTATATTCGAGCTAAGTTCTTTCAGATGATGAAATTAAACATTGACATTCTATTCGTGATCCAGAAATACAGTGGCAATTTTGTAAGTATGATATGGATTGCATAGACTACAGTGTGTGATTGGAGATGTGTAGACAGATTGTAAAGAGAATAACTAACTGAATGAATGAGCAACAAAAAGATGCTACAGTACTTTGGATGAACAAATAACCAATAGTGAGAAGATAATCAGAACAGAGAGAATATAATGAAGAGGATCAGTCACTGAACCATTCACCTCCACTAGCCAGTGTTGTGAAAACACCTTTCTTGTGCATAAGCTCCTTGTAAGTGTCCTCCTCGGCTATGTGGCCTTCATGGACGACAAGAATATAATGGCACATGTGCATCACATGCATCTTGTGAGTGACCATCACCGTTGTGCATCCCAACTTGGTGTGGTGGATAGTGTCAAGGATAGCAGCCTGATTCTCTGCATTGAGTGCTGAAGTGCACTCATTGAGGATAAGGATGTTGCATGGTCTTGCAAGCACACATAAAATCTGCAGTCTCTGCACCTGACCACTGGAGATGAGTGCTGTGTTCTTCCTGACCATCATGCCATATCCTTGAGGAAGTGATATGATGAAATCATGGATGTTGGCAGCTTTTGCTGTGTGCTGGATATTGAGCTCAGATATGAGCTACTGTACTGAATGTTCTTGGCAATGGAGGCATCAAAGAGGTTGGGATGCTGGCTGACAACAGAGACATGTTCACAGAGGTGATGAATGTCCATGGAGCAAATATCACTATGGTTGATGGAGATAGATCTGGTATTGGGCTTGTAGAGATGTTGAAGGAGAGAAGTGAGGGTAGACTCAATTCCTTCTGCTACATGTCCCTGATACATTCAATGCAACAACATGCAATGCCCAGGCAGTGCCTCAAGTGATCCACTCTCAGGCTGCAACTGTTGCCAAATGCTGGCCTGACAACTGCTATTCCAATGCTGAAGCTTGAGGCCTTGTGAATGAGGTGACTTTTCATACAGTGTGCTTCAGGACTTCCATCATCAAACAAAAGTTGATTTTCTCTGCCTGTTGCAGCATACACACTGCATCTGACAGTTTTCAGTTTCAATAAGAGGATGTGGCATAGACCAGTGAACATGCAGGAGCTCCTACTATAGTCAACTCTGTCATAACCCATACCTCATTCATGGCACCCCCAGGGTATTGGTTATGACAGCATATGGGATTTCAGAATAGTGCTAAAAATAGACACCAAAAATTGATTAAAATTATAGAAAATATTTTACTGGCTTAGAACATCACTATAAGCTATGTGTGAGTGAAATAGTGTGTGAATAGAGTAGGAACTAAAGCACACAAAGAGGTCACATATGTGCCTGTTTTTTTCCCACCTGTCAAGTCTTGTTCCCAAAGGTAAATAGGAACTAGAGGTCATAGGCTATGATAGTACTACATCAAAAAATGTCACAAGTAATGTTGGAAGGGTTTCTGACCATAATGCTGAAGTTAAGAATTGTTGACTTTAGCCTATGTGCTGCACTCTTCTAGTTCTTGTGGGTTCTAACTTAGTAAGTGGCCCACATGTTGGAAGATAATTACCAGTTGTCAGAAGGGTGTCAGGGACAAGCAAAGATATTGATGACTAGAGTTCAAGTCTAGTGTTGAGGGTGAGATAAGACTAGTTGACATAAGTCAACTAGAAGGAAGGTTAGAAGTGGGTTGGAAGGTCAGAAGTGAATCAGAAAGACTAGTAACTTAGTCAGAGGACTGGAGAAGATGTTAATTGATATTCAGATTGGATTCTATAGTACAGAACAGAGCTACTTAAATACAAGTATCACTAATTGTAATAATAAAAGCAGAAGTAGCAATACTATGGATATAAGGAATAATAAAAATTCTTTACACATAATAAAAGTAGCAGAAATGTGAGTGGAAGGGTAGCTGAGCTGAAGTGTACATAGAGATGGTAATTGTATTGTGAGTGTCAAATAATCAAAACAATAGTTCAGAGATTAGCAATGAATGGAAACAGGCAGAAAATGTTAGAAGCATAGTGGGGGTATAGAATGCAGAGTCAAAAAGTGTCAGAAGATGCTGGAAAAGATTGCAGATGTAACACCACCACCTGACAGGTCACCTGCAGCTTCACATAACCCTCTGACCAAATCTTTCTATGCATTATCCAGTCCCTCTAATGCTACTTCATAATCAGGTGCTTCTTCCTGAATTTCTAGAATTCAGTCTTCATTGACAAATTTTGCTATTTGGTCCAGCCAATGCTCATACTCCAGTGAAATGTGATTGCCTGCCTTCAATTGTGCCTGGAGCTTGTCATGCTTCACTTTGTTTGCTTTCTGTAGGGTTTTCAGGCTGTATTTCAGGACATCAAGAGGCTTCAGTGCCATGGTCTGGCTCTGGGATGAGAGTTGTAACACTTATTCCAGCATATGTAGCACAATCCATGTATTCCTAGTCAATTTCACTGTGAACATTGGCTTCTAAATTCACCAGATTTAGAGAGAATAAATAGTGGATAAAATGAAAATATATACATACCTCTATCTGCCAGATATAGGGAGAATATATGTTCTACAATAAATCCAATTTTTATTTGCCATATTTATTGTACATAAATCCACATAATATCCATCAGAGATATCGAGAATATATTTAAAATAAAAAATACATCAATATACCAGATATGGTGTTGGAGAAAATAAGAATAAATCTGCTGGATATAGTCAGTGTCTTCTCCATCAATCTGCTGGATATATTGCAAATTTATTGAATCATGCAATTTTCATGTGACCTAAAATCACTGTTATCTCCTTACTCAGACTGTGGAGGCATCTGAGCTCTGGGACCAAGGATTACAGTAGGCCATACATATATGTAGCATCGAAATATGTCTGGTAATTATAAGGCTTTCTCACTCTCACCTTTTGGCTTATGTACAGTCAGTTAGCACAAATTCAAGCAATATTGAAGTGAGATCTAGATGTTATCAAAGTTAATTAACATTGGCAGGAATGTCATAATATACAGCAGGCCA
>JASFDH010001234.1:0-16077 GCA_036937195.1 Nidularia pulvinata
CTTGCTCCGCGGATACCACAGGGCGATACGCGCTAATGGAGGGAGCAGCGACTGGCGAAGGTGCTCTAGGCTTGGGCTTGCTCTTCGCGTTGTCTTTCGCCTTCTTCTTAGCTACAGTCACAGGTAAAGAGATAGCAAGTGATCCATAGCATATTAACACACCTTTCTTCTTTCTTTCGCGTTCATCCTCGGAGTCCTCATCTTCTTCACGTCCACCTGTCCAGTCATCCATCCCATTGTCCATGTATCCCCCGACCCCATCATCGACAACAAAGTCGTCTTTCTGCAGCCTTCCTTTCACTATGCTCTTATATTGGTCCTCTGTGACCTCATCGTAGATCTGCGCATCCTCCTCCTACACGCGAATTACTGTCATGAAGCACTCCTACAAAAGCCTCGACGCGTCTCTTACCTTTAGAATACGCGGTCCCCCCTGTCTAGCGCGCTTATATTCAGCAAGCTTATCGAGTTTTGATTTAGCCTCGCGTCGAGAGCGTTCTGCCATAGTATATAGAGTTCTCTAGCAAGTAGGGTAGTTGGTATACGAGCGTAAGAGCAAACGACGATGGCATGAGGATGTGAGTCGGAGTTAACACGTCTCACGTGAGGTGTTCACTGAGACTCCGCTCGGCACTATCCGAAGACGTGCTTCTTGCGTGATTCACTTCAATCCTCGTCCATGTGTCTTTCATATCAGCACGAATATGGCATAAACCTGCCTTTCAAAAAGCAGAATGAAACAATTCTATCTAGCCCTGACTGGGATGTATACCGACTCAAACCAAGCCGATATTCATTTTAAGAGTTATTGAGTCAAAAATAACACGATGGCGTCAAATTGGTACTAATACCGACTTCCGACGAGCATCATGAACACAAGTGATACTTCGTCGTATCATGTTCCAACATATTGCGATGATCACTGTCAGTTTCAAGCTACTTATCATGAGCCACAGTGTGTACAAGAGGCGTCCACTCGATAATTCCATCAGATCAACCCTCCCATGCGGTCGTGGGAATTAATGTTCCCACAACTGTACAGGGGCTTCAACCTACGATAACGTTTCAACGACTTACGAAGAATTTGGAATGCTAATATCTATAATATTTGTCCCATAGCTATTCACAATGTTAACTTGAGAAATTTCGAGCATTTTTTTTCGGATTATTTTTATGTATTTTCATGTACTATCGCACTCGAAGCTCAGTTTGTTCTGCCCAAAAGGCTTAAAGCTGAACAAGTTTTTACAATTCTCTCTACATAATACAATAATATTCAGCATGGAAAATTTCTCCAAACTACATAAGGTATTTGAAATAATATTTAAAATGACAATGTCCTAAATATTATTGCTTAAGTGCCTATTGAGTTGTTTGAATTTTGACTTTACTCTACAGTTGAAGCTCCTGTTGGGTAATGGAAAGCTCAAATTCTCACAGACCATACAGGAGGAGTTGATCTGGCAAAAATTTCAAGTGCCTCATAGTATGTACCAAAAAAAGGCTTGATTGGCACCATGCCTGGGTGATAGATTACTGGAACACTGACCTTGAAACTATACATATTAGCATTGACACTGTTATGGCAGGTGCCTACTTTTTTCCCTCTACCTTCATTATCAATCCCCTATCAAAGCTACCCTCATCATGTCCAGCTTCTTTAAACATGCATCAACATAATTGCAAACAACAATGCTTTCAACTCTGTAGGCAGAAACCAGGTAAGTAGTTTTTCAACATCTGCAGGCTGACAATGTGATACAGAATACTGAACTATACTAGATCAACTACCACAACCAGACCATCAATTTTCAAGTCCAGGCACCTTGGACTGAAGTGTTGACTTCTTTGCCCAAACTTTTGTTGAAGTCAAAATCCAGTGCCTTCTTCACAAGGCAAGAGGCATATCTTCAAGCTTTGAAGAGTCACTTTTGTCTGCAGGATGTCAATGAACTCAAAATTCTTCTCCAAGGAATGGGAGGCATTGGAAAGGCTCAGATACACCCTTCTAGGAGTTACAGACCAAGGCTTATGGGATATTAATTTCTTCTGCCAAGGCATTGAAGTCTTGCTTGAATTCTCATTGATAAAAAGAAGCTTCCTCGGCAATACTCACTCTGTTTATCCATTGGTACATTGCTGGAGTAGGGATCATATTAGGGACTATCATGGGTATCCATGGATAAAATCATATTTTTGATATAATGGCTGCAGTTTATACTTTATACCTTAGTTCTCTGGCAAGGTTGGACACCTAGTGTACATACCCATTACTGCAAAGTATGAATATATTTGTGTAAGATTTGCACCCTGTAGGTGAAGCAGGTCAAAAAAAAAACCACAGATCAGGCTCATACAGGTCAACTGGAATTTCACAACATTGGGTTGACCAACATATATATTCATGAAGCACATTAATTTGGATAGCAGAGACCCATAATGCCACAAAACCTAAAGCTTCTATGATAAAAATTGCTTTGTGGAGAATTTTTTTTTCAAAAAGTGTGTTTATTTGTGCAAGTCCTTAGATCATATGCTGAAGTCTGAGCAGCAATACAGCTGATTTCAACTAAGGGCTTTATTATCTTCTGCAACCACATTGCAAACTCAAACTGAAGATTTTCTGTTCAACAAAACCCTTCTGTTACATATCAAAGCTAATGACCAACATGCTGCTAAACCTTGTCTTGAGAAAGCATACTACAATGATGAGTTTATGAGACTTGCCACAGTGTTCAGTGAAAATGGTCAATCGAAAGAGGTGCTGAAGCTGCAACTCTATGCATTATATGAAAAGAGGAGTGTGCTTAGTTGTGGGCATCCAGACACATTGTAATGCATTGTAAAGGCATGTACACAGCTAGACAGGAGGACTATACAGCTGGGATGTGAGTCTGATAATATGCAAAGACAATAGGCAATGTAGGATGTTAACTTCAGTTTATATGCTGCACCACTCACTATCCTAGTCCTGTATTTAGAATAATGAACAATAAGGACAGAGGTTGAAGTGATTAAATGAGAGCTCAGCTTGTCAATGAGAGATAAGGGTTCAGCTGAGGCTCAGCCAAAGGTAGGCTAGAGCAGCCAGAGGATTAGACAAGAGGTTGAGAGAGTATAGAGCACATATCAAGTCAGAAAGTGGATTGATGGTGGAATTAACAAACTAAAGGACTACAACTTGAGTACTACTACTTATATACTATTCCTAGGGGTAAGCTATTTAATACTAAGTCCAATGAAGACATATAAAGCATGTGGATGTAGAGGTCAGGTTGTGTCTACAGCATGGAGAGAGAGCCAGATGAGTGGAGGAACATATGGAGACTGAAATGGATAACTAGAGGGTATCATGGATATAAGAGATAAGGAACTTGGAAAGAGACTAGTATGAAATGGAGACTCAATGTAGAATATCTGAAACACATAGCCAGCTGAGACTTGGCCACAAGGATGTCAAGACCTGAACATGGCCAGACAGGAAGAACAAAGCAGCTGAGGTACAAGTCCAATGATACACAAAGACACTAGACAATGTAGGACATTGGCTTCAGCTTATGAGCTGTGCCAGCCACTATCCTAGTCCTGTGTTTAATATAGCAAGCAATGAGGACAGAGGTCAAGCAAGAAGTGAGAGCTCAGCTCATCAACAAAGGGACAAGGGTTTGGCTGAGGTTCAGCCAAAGGTTGGCCAGAGTGGCTGAAGGATCAGACAAGAGATTGAGAGAGTATAAAGTGCATATCAAGCCAGGAAGTGGATTGATGATACAATTAATCAACTAAAGAACTACAACTTGAATACTGCTGCTTATATACTATTCCTAGAGATAAGCTATTTGATACTAAGTCCAATGAAGATATATGAAGCATGTAGAAGTAGAGATCAGGTTGTAACTAAAGTATGGAGAGAGTCAGATGAACAGAGAATATGTGGAGACTAAGGTAGCTAACTAAAAGGTTTTGTGGAGGTGAAAGATAAGGAACTTGAAATGAGACAAGTGTGTAATGGAGACTCAATGTGGAATATCTGAAATGCATAGTTGTCAGACACAAAAACAATATACTCTAGTACAGTGCAATGTTGAGGTCATTCAATCACTCAGATGAAAGAGTAAAGGGGGGTAGAAACACTGTATTGCTAGTGGGGAAATGACCAGCTCAAGACTGGTGTTCTTGGTACAAGTATACTACTGTCACAAACTTGTTTCCAGGGTATAACCTAGAAATTCTGGGCAGATAGAAGACAGTAAGGCCAGGGAGAGATACAAGAGACTCCAGATATAACTCCTGAAAATGTGTTCAAGTGCTGCCAATGAGAGAGGGCAATGGCTTCAGCTTATGTGCTGCACCTCCTTTGTTCCTAACACCCAATTTACAGATGATGGTGAGTGAGTTGATTTGGGGAAGTGAACAGTCAATACTCAACTTCCTGACCAGAGATTTGGTCAGGAGAGGTCTCCAGAGACCAGAGATCTTGTTGAGCATGAAGTACAATGATAAGAGGGGATTATTAAGTAGAGACAAGTGAGGATGATTCAGAGGTAGCTTTAACCACTGAGTAGAGAGTGGAGAGACTTGAAATTAACAAACTGAAGTACTATGATACATTTGAAGTACTTAAATACTAAAAATCTAAGAAACCAGAGTAGATACATGAAGCACTAAAATCATACTAGTGCAGTGGAGAAGTAAGTGGGTTATAAGAAAGAGAGCATATGATGAAGACTAAGGAATACAAATTGAATGTTAACATGAAGAGATATACTACAAAAAGGTATAGTGTATGTGGCTGAATCAGAGTAAGTACAAAAATGGAAATAGACCTGAGTAAACCTGGAGATGAGCAGGAAGTTGGGAAAGTGTTAGGATTGATTGTAAACAGTCTGGAGAAGGCATGTGCTGTGCCATATAGGGATATGACAACTACATATATACTAAACTACATGTGTTCTACACATGTAAATAATATCTAAGTCCATGTTATACCTGCATGAATAACATGAGTATCATGCATGTAAGTAATAAATAATCAACTGTGGCATGTGTATATGAAACATAATTAATATAAAGATTGAAGGAGGGTTGGTACCCTCATTGTATGCAGTAAGTGCTGGTAAATGCATGTTATGCATGTGTTGTCTGTGTCCATCTAATCTATAACATCATGTGTCATGATAAGATAAGATATTGTCATATCCCTATACAATGCAGCACATGCCATCTCTGGATTGCTCACAATCAATCCTGATGCTTTCCTGACTTCCTGCTCATCTCCAGGTTCACTCAGGTTTACTCCAGTCCATTTCCATTTTTGTACTTCATTTCAGCCACACACTATACTTTTCATAGCAAAACCTTTTGTGTTAACATTCAATTTGCATTCCTTAGTCTTTGTCATATGCTCTCTTTCCCTTGACCTACTTACTTCTCCAGTTCACTAGTGTGTTTTAAGTACTTTGTATTTACTCTGGTTCTCTAGTATTTAAGTACTTCAAATGTACTGGAATACTTCAGTTTGTTAATTATTGTGTTTAACATCCCTACTAGTCTCTAGCTACTGGATAAGCTACCTCTAAATCAGCCTCACTCATCTCTACTTGTTATTATTCATCATACTTTGCACTCAGCAAGATCTCCAGTCTCTGGGGATCCCTCCTGACCAAATCTCTGGTCAGGAAGTTGAGTATCAATTGTCACTATACCTGAAACATATCACTCACTGTTATCTGCAAGTTGGGTGTTAGGAACAAAGGAGGTGCAGCACATAAGCTGAAGCTGTTGCCCATCTTGAACCCCTCTCTCTGGTAGTGCTCAAACACATTTCCCAGAGGTATTCCCAGAGTCTCCAGAATCTCTCCCTGGTCTCCCTGCATACTCTATCTGTCCAGAACCTCTAGGTTATACCCTGGAAATCAAGTTTGTGACAGATATCCAAAAAGAAAGAAATGAATCATGACAATAGTTGACCAGGATGTGGCTGACATGGCTGAGGCTCAGCTGCAAGGACTTGGGGTTTGCAGTGAGTTGGAGTGTGACAGGATGGTGATGAGTGACAGCTGGAACAGGATATGACAAAGGACTTGGGATTGTGGCAAGTTGAGGTGTGACACAATGGGTGATGAGTGATGGCTGGGATGGGATATGACATGTATGTCTGGTCTTGCTGTCACATACTTTGATCTGGGATGAATTAAAAAAGCACATGAATTGCAAATTCATGTACTGGAGACAAGAAAAAGAATACTTGGTTATGAGCACCTGCACATATTGGTAAGCATAGGAAATCTAGAAAATACATACTCACATCACAAATATTTAATGTCAAAGATATATCCAGAGATAATTGAAATCCAACTAAAAGTGTGACATTATCAATAAGATCTTGCTATCTTATATAAGGCATTACAAAGTTACTACCTATAATCTCTATATAGCCTTTATTTTAAGGTTTTGATCTGGCAATACCTTTGTTTTGTCTGAATTGTAACATCTTATTACTTTTTTGTAAACATAAGGGTCTGTTTGGATGCAAGAATACAGTTGTATTCTCATTTTGATGGTATTCTGTATTATTCTCACCAGTCCCAAATTGATTTAAGCTGATGCCTATAGTCCCTTTCTGTCAGATTCTGACAGTTGAGGTTACTTCCTGCTAATGCCATACTCTCATATGATACTTGAACAGTTGTCAGTGCATACACTTGCTGGCTGACTAAAATGCAAAAGTCAGTTTGCTTGCTCATACTCCCTACTCAGGATAGTGTGAGTTGTGAGCAAACTAAGTCATTTGAGAGAACTTTATAACTTGAATTGATAATTGAGAAATCTAACATTATGTATTGAATTGTGAAGTGAAAGTGAAAATTTCAATAACATGATAAAAAAGTGTGTGCATGAGCCTACTAATGGCTGAACTACCATGGAAAAAGACATGTTTTTTGGGTATGGGGAGGAATCTGATAACACATTATAACACATTACAATCATTTCAAGACTGCTTACAATTGTCATAAAACCAAAATATTTTACCTCTGAGCTTTTCTAAAATACTGACTCTCCTTGCTATTTCACAAGCACTACTGTGTCATAAAATGCAATAAATATTGATATGCAATAAATATACATATGATATCAAATATTTTTCAGCTCAGCATAAATCTACCTATATAAACCTAGACCCATTTTTCCTTGTTTTCCTGATGCAGATCTTGGGCAAATTGAAAAAGCATTTGAATTAAGGATTTAGGTGCTGGATATAGAGATGAGAATACTTTCTTATGGTCATCCAGATATATTGATAAGCACATCAAATCCTGTTAAAACATATGTAGATCTTAGACAGAAAGAGAAAATACTAGAATTGTGTATTGAAGCTCTTGATATATGGAAGAAATTACCTGGCTAAGAACATTCAGACATGCTGTTAATGTTACAGCAGTTAAGCTTAAGTCATAGGTTCAAGGTGAAATTCAATGGTTCTGTGTTTTGGAGTTTGGTATAACAGTGGTGAAGCCATGTGTTACATTCTTGGTTCAATGTAAGACACACTTCCCATTATAATGGATATTTGTCAAGTTGCTAAGTCTCCATCTAAGAGAAGCTTAGGCTTGAGCTTGTGAGGTTCAAGGGGTTTGGAATAAGGATGTCACAAGGCTTATATTTGCCTAGGTCAAGCTGAAGAGCAAGACCAGAATACAGAGGTCTACTTATAGTAAACTATGATGGTCTGTATGGTATACTAAGTATAGCTATTGTTATTGTTGGCTAGCTAAGTATAAGTTGTTCATGTGACAGTTGTTTATTATAAGTGTCAAGATTTGTTCCCAAAGGTAAATAGGAACTAGAGGTTGTAGGCTACAATAGCACTATGTTGGAAGTAATGTCAGAAGGATTTCTGACTGTAACACTATGAATAAGAACTGTTGGCTTCAACTTATGTACTGTGCCCTTCCAGTTATTATGGGTTTTAACTTAAATGTGGTCCACATGTTGGAAGATAGTACTGCAGGTCAGAAAGTCATCAGAGATGAATTGGAGAGGTTGACAACTAGAGACTAAGTCTAGTGTCAAGAACAAGGAAGACTAGTCAACATAAGTCAACTAGAAGGAGAGTCAGAAGGGAGTTGAAAGGTTGGAAGGCAAATGGGACTCAGAACTTAGTCAAGAGACTAGTGATGATCTTAGTTGATATTGAGATTGGAAACTTGAGTACAGAACTGAGCTACTTAAATATGAGTATTGCTAATTATGATAATAAAAGTAGAGGTGGCAATACTATGGATATGAGGAATAATAAGAGTTCTTGGCACATAATAAAAGTAGCAGGAGCAGAGGTGGAAACATAACTGAGCAGAAGTGTACATAGAAACAATAATTGTATAGTGAGCATCAAATGGTTTAAACAATAGTTCAGAATTTAGTTCAGAATAGAAATGAGCAGAAAATGTCAGAAGCATATCAGAAATTGTGGTGGGACGTCAGAAATGTGTCAGAATAATTATGGCTGTGACAGTAAGAAAAGAAAGCCTCACAGCAGGTATGAATAACCAGGTAAAGAAACAGAACAGTTGGCCCAAACCATCCACTTACAAGGTTAAGCATGGGAAATCTGGTTGTAATGTACTCAGATCTGGGGCAACATGAGAAAGCAAAAGAGCTGCAGCAGCTGTTATTCCAAACAGAGGGAAAAAGAATAACAATAACTGACTACTTATGTCCATTATGTATCATAAGCCTTTATAGTGTACAATTCATCCCAATACATGACAGCCAAAACCAAAACCAAAACCAAAAGAGCGGTGACAGTAAGTAAATTGAATTCGTAATTATATTCATTAAGGAGTGGAGCCAGTATATAGCCATCGTGCGACATCAACTGGGACAGGAAAAGGATAGTGACGGTATGGGTAGAGACAGGAGGCAATCCATGCAAGGTCGAGGGCAGGAAGTAGATAATTGAAGGAGAGGGGAGGGCATCATGCTATGTTATACAACAGCCGATTTGAGAGAATGAAATATAAAAAACAAGCCATCAAAGGATGAGAAAGAAAAGTATCGAGAAATACTAAGACCATGGTTCAACTGCCACCAAGACCAGAAGAAAATCTAGTCCCGTCCCATCTCACGGCAATCTATCAAGCAGCCTGCCTGCGCAACCTAGCCAACTTAGTCCTGTCGCTCGTTAAGTGTTTGTGGAAAATCTCGAGACCAGAACCGCAAGCGCTATAAGCGCACACCATCGCCATTTCTCCAGGAGCACCTGCCGCCAGGTTGTCGTTGGCCACCCGGTACCGGCTCCAGTACCCGCACCGGTCCCCGTCCCCGATGCGGGCCCCGAGGGGTTCCGGGTCGGGTTCGCCGATGTCTCCTCGGGCTTCCCACTCTGTCCCGATCGCAGGGTATCGGTATTAAAAACAATACGGTTCGTAGGGAGTGAGCTGGGCTGTGAAGTAGTAGATGTGGACTGGGAGGGGGAGAGCGATGATGCTGCAGAAGGTGCTGGTTCGACCGTCGAGGGCTTCCCGCGCTCCTTTTCGCCCATGTTCGGTAATTCCCTTAGTTGCGGTACACAGTACTGAGGGGTGCATGTCAGTAACCAACGATCATGAACAGTAGCGAGACGGCATATTGAAAATAGCCGAATCAATAAACCAGTGTCCCCATATCAGCATCAGCGCGGGCTATCTCCGACACAGGTTGCCCACACCGCCGATACGGAGAATGATGTGCGGGGAAGCAAAAGGGAACGCCCATAGATTAGGTGATCACCGGATTAAACGCCAGCAAAAGCGAACGTGTGCACGGACCCCGATCCAGTGTCGCTGGCATTCGGACAAGTCGCGGACATGATGGCACTGGTGGAGCTGAGGGTGCTGTGAAGCACCTCAACCGCCCACAGCGCAAAACCATAGTTGAAGCGTTAATAAAGAAGGAAACGGAGCTCACCTCAGGGAACGCGTCCCTAAACCTCGGCTGACCCAAATTCCATGCATGACTGCGTGAGGCAAACGCACGCTTGTGAGCGTCGGAGGAGGTAACAGAGCCTGTGGTCATCTCATCGGAGAGCATGAAGGAAAGAAGTCCGGTAAGACTGGATGAAGGGACGAAGGGTCAGCGAGGGTCAGATCTCAGGGTGATAGGGTCGAGAAGTAGATTGCATGCATGCAGGGAGCAGCGATCGTGAGCAAAGCGAGAACATGATTGGTGGCGAGGAGTATTAGAGGTTAGTGATGAGAGAAAAGTACTCACATAGTTGCTACGCTCCATGCAGGATTCCACTGTCGGGAAGGCGGGGTTTGGTCAGCATCCGTGTCATACGTCAAAAACAACGGCAGAGCCACTCACCGATCCCGGATGAAAATCAGACATCGAGAAGCAAATCTTTCTGTCAGGTTGGAACCGCCCGGAGGGGGTGAACATCTGCACCAACATTCAACTAAGATGACGTCGCCGGGACAATATGCAGAGAGTACAATACGAACCTTGATGCCTGGAGGCTTGAATGGGTATTCCGAGGGGAATAGAAGTACTCCATGGTACTCTCCTCCAGCAAATGGCGAGTCGGGGGGTCCATGCTGTAGCAACCATGGTATCAGTGGCTTCCCGGGCAAGTGGTTGACAGTAAGATGCGTACGATAAGGAAGTTCCCTGCAGAACCACGGTTGTTTCAGCTCCAGGTAGGACAGCATTCGGTAAACCATGCCAACGTACAGGTTAAGATGTTCTTTTCATCTGGCGCCGCCCAAACGAATGGCGGCGGCTCCCTCTGCATGGCGACATATTCCTTAGTGAGCTGTATCGGCGATAGTGAGTTCGCTGTGGGCCCCAATGAGCCATCTTGAGTAGGTAACGTACACGTTTCTGCGCAGCTTTGCTAGCCATTGAGCTTGGAGTTTAAGACGAAGGAGGACGGAAGTGGAGGTGAGGAGCAGGTGAGGATTGGGTTGACAGGCGCAAACAAACGTGACAAACGTCCGGCAACGAGAATAGGCGTGGGAATATCCGCGCCCCTGACCGAGGCTATGCGGTTACTATCGCTGGCGTCGTCGTGGACGGCTTGCTTCAAATTTTTATGCTTGCAGTCTCAAGGAATGAAAAGCTTGCAATGCACATCGGAGAATGCTCTTAATGCTCTTATACTGGCGATATGAATGCCTTGTTGTTCTTCAAGAGTCAGACTGCGGTTCTATTTCAGTCACCACAGACCAATGCTACTATTTAAGTAAGTTGTCGCCTTCAAAAAGGTTGATGCATCTACTTCATCTTTTTCAAGTAGCCACATGTTGGTTCGTTACTATGCCACCATATTCGCTATCCCAATGGCGACGAATGACTGTTTTACTCTTCCCCGGCGTACTTGCTTTACCCTCTCGACATTGCGGGATCTTGACATCTTGAACACTGGAGGACGCCCGACCCTTCAAACGCCGCCGGTGAACGCCCTTTATGCACGTGAATACGTGGCAGGTGCTGATCCATGACTGAGTAAGCCCAGTGCTGCCCAATTCCGCCTCCATTTCCAAGTCGGAGAAATCCTCTTAACTTCGAGAAGCACTGAGGCCTTCTCGTGGCGTGGGAGCAGGTGGACACACGCTGGATATACACCTTGTGGGCGCACAGATGTCCTTCCATGGGACCAGCGCACCTAATTTAACTCGGTGTGGGTCCATAGTAGCGAGCCGCAATGGCTTTCATCGTTTCCGGCACATGGGATTTTATCCTGTTTTTTTATTATTGACCGATCATTTGATAGGGTGATAGAGGAGGATACAACCGCATAGAGAAATTCGCCGTGGACAAGGTTCCCATCGAAGTGAGCGCCATTCAGTTATTGGCCGCAGGCTCTCAGGCCGTGATCCTCAGAGCCTCACCAAAGTACATGATCGACACACAAGCGTGGCTCCTCGGCCCCGAAGTGTATCTCAGGTTTAAGGGCTTCTAATCTTAATCAAGGATAATCACCCTTCACACCTCCTCTGCGTTTGTCCGAGATCAGGACTTGCCAATCGTACAAGCGCACATATATAGCTAGCCGGGTTTACCGAGAAGAGGACGGGGATTTGTTATTTTACCTCGTTTGAAGACCGTGATAGTTTTATCCTTAGCACAACAGGGGGTGCTTTATTCTAATCGAAAGTGAGATGATATAATGATTCCTGTCGTCGACGGCGGTGTGAAATCGCGATGCGGAATGTCGCAGGCGCCTAAATCACCGTCTTCTCGTCAAATGACATAAAAAGCTCTTATTTATTATTGAAGACCACCATAATACAATACAAGCAAGATTTTTGTCTGCATCACCAGAAGCCGTGAGTGCTCTTTGTTCTTGCCTGGCGAAGAAATAATTACAAGCACACGCGTACTCGAATGCATATAAGCGTACCTGTATTAAGTACTACTGTAATGCCAATTTTTATTTGATGATCTGTACCCATAGCCGTGACTCCCTACTACGAAGGCATTGCAACAGATAACAAACTCCCAGTAGCTCATAGTCATAAGCTTCATATAGCGTCTTTCTTCATCATAAATCTTCAAGAGCGATATTTTAGTGTCCTATAACTATCGGAACCGGGTGTGGGTCTTGATATCAAAAAATTCCTTAGGCTCTAGCGTTCATCCACATGTAGAATTTAAATACTCAAAATAGGATGTTAGAATACTTTGCATTCTTGCTTTTTCCTTATCTTATTTCAAGACTCTTCAGATTTCCTGAATAGCTGGATGAGACCCTATCTACTAAACAAAACTATAATCGAGATATTACAAGTTCATGTTTCCTTCATATTTAATCCTCGACCGCCGTAGCTAGCTCTCAACTAGAGAAGCTCATATATTCTCGACAAAGATGTCTGAACAAACAGGCGGCCATATACTTATCGGACAGAAAAATAAAGCATCCAATTCTAAATTGGATGAAGCGCTGGGGCCTACGTGGGGCCCAAGACCTTCGCGTCACAACAGAAACTTATTAGCACGATGCTCTAACCAACTTAACTAGTTGGCCATAAGAAACTGAAATACCAGTTGAATAGTCAGGCAATCTAAGCTTTCCAAACCAACCTGCGGCTTGTTTGAGAATGGAACTCATGTTCACGAAAAAGAGTAATGCAAGGCCTTAACTTGCAAATTTCTAACCTCTACGTGTTCAAATTCAAAAGTGCTATGCATGCAGCATAGTCATACGAAAAACATGCTCATAGCCGATGTGGGGATCGAATCCTAGACCTTCGCGTAACAACTTATTTGTACTAGCACGACACTCTAACCAACTGAGCTAGTCAGCTTACATGGATTTAAACGCAATCAGTAATAGCACTTAAGAGTTCATCCTACAAGGCCATACTAAAACATATTTAAACTTGCTTGACAAGGTCCCACAGCCATCTATCAACAACCGTCACATCACAATAACGGAGACACAGCCCGCAACACCACCCTCTCAAGTCTCTGCCAAGCTCGAGCTACAGATAAGTAAAAAAACAAATCTTTTTTTTTTCTTCACTCCGTGCTGCGAGGAGCTAGCCTTCGGCTGGCTCCTCGCATCACGAGCAACAGCTCTAGTCTTATTTTGTTTTGAAGTTACTCCGTTGTGTGCTCCGAAGAGCCTCGATTTTTCAAATTTTTTTTTGCTATTCCCGACCGAAGCAAGGTTCTAATTGCCGTTTGCAATAATCTCTGTTATTAGAGGGAGAACGGCGGATATGAGGCAGCTGGAAAGGGTGACAAAGTGGCCAGTGCTATGGCGGGCTTGTCTATTTGAGGATGGCCGGGACTCGGCCGTATAGTATACTCATTTGTCCCACGGCCCACGGTTCACCTTGCTGTTCGTGTTACACTGCTTAGCCTCAGTCCGCCTAAGGCCCTCAGCGCCACTGCTTCAAGTTACTGCACTCGCGCCCGCCGTCTCAACGTCAAGATACACCACTTAGGTCGTGATTCAACAGCACTGTAATCGAACATACGGTTATTCCACTGGAACATGGCCAGAACTCGATCTACGGACTTTCCTAGCCTTCCAGTTTTCGCTGAGCGCGGAGGCATAGCGTACTTCGTTGCACTCTCAAATTCCTCGGTCACTCTATGCCGTTGTGATATAAGCTCTCAGATTTACACTGGTCGGTACATCTTCCTTCTGAACAGTAGCAGGGAACCTCATATGTCTTAAGTCAAGTAACTTAAGTTGAGCCAGAGCACTCCTAGGTAACCACCAGGCACTCCGTGCTGAGACATACCTTAGATCCTGATGGCCCCACCATCCTAAGGGATCCTATATATGTTTGCTTTTATGGCAGAAAAGATATCCATGATTGTAAGCAGAACCCGACCAACTGCTGTCGAAAGGAACCACACATCCAGCAATGCCTTGATATTAATTGTCGGCTACGTCTGTCCCTGTGCATCCTCGCAACTCTCGTTATGCCTGGGAGAAACTCATCTTGTGTATGGTGCGAGGATTACGTCAAGCTTTCACAGTAAACTGCTAGGATCCAACGGCAAAAGATTCAAGGTCTTCGGTATTTTGGCAACGAAGACCTTCATATTGATTGTCATTTTCACTGGACAGTCCTTGATGCTGCTTGTGATCGCGAACACATGTTTTACGATACTGTCAACGCATTATCGGTAACGTTGAGCTGCGTAGTAAACACTACATTGCGAATTTCCCGAAGAGCATTTTATCGCCAGTAACATCCGCCACTATCATGAGCCCTGGCGCGTATTCCCGGACACATCCTGAGTATGTCAGAATGGTCGCTGATAAGAAGTTGGCGTGTTCCTAGCATGCTCTACGTGTGTGGGCGCATGGACGGGCGTGAATGAGCGTGGACGGTGCCTTCATGTAAGTGATGGTTGTTCCAACGAACACGCTTACCAAGACTTTCAATGAAGCGCGTAGAAACGACCGTTCCGGGTGAGGTGAACACAACGTTCTCGAGTTCTGCGTACATACGACTACTTGTAAGACATGGAATTCATACAATTAAGATGGCCAAGCCTGTCAAGTAAGCGCTACTCGCCCTTACGCTGTGGAATTTCTGGTGTGACATTGTCATCGGAATAGAACAGAAGAGTGTTGCAGCTATTGGGTCCTGGAGTCAGATGCCATCGAGCTCTGCAGATACACTGTTACTATTATGAACCCTGAAAGTGCCAAATCCGAGTTAACAATTGCTTCGGTATCCTCTGTTACACGAAGCGCGCTTGCTTTGAAGTGTTTTTGCTACATCCCGGCACAATCGGTCTCCTAGATATATTCACGGCCTACTTGTGTATGAGTAGAAAGAGCACCATCTATGGATTGTTTACCGGCAGTGTAGCAAGAGGAAAGCCGAGGAACACTCAGCTCAAAGTGTTTCGTTGTGACCTAAGGGGTGGGAAGCCATCTCTATCTTCAAGCTAGTGGCTCAAGCTACTCTTGTGAGAGATCGGAGCAACATTTTCCGGTCAGTCGGGAATCTGCAATCCGCAATGACGTCGTGTTGTGATACATCGACTTTGTTTGTCAAACCATATGACAAAGATCAACCCGGGCTTGACCCAGGCAATAGCTACTTAGCCACCTGTTTTTAATGTATCACCCCGCTGGCAGGGTATGTAAGCGCTAATCCAGGTTATTGTGACGAACTCAATTTTACAGAACAAGAGCAGCAGTAACACATCAAAGTTGACTCACCTCTGCTCTGCGTCAAGTTTCAGATATCAGAAAAAAAATCAATAGTTGACCCTTGAGCTTTGAACTGTGTCTGTATGAGCCTATGTAATAGTAGTAGAGGGAGCATGCGATCTCAAACGCTCGAGCGTCTATTGTTTAAGGAAGACGGTACACACGGTGGCTGATGTACCATTGTACGGCAGCACGGCCTCAAACATCCCCTCCCGCCCCACATCATTCACTTCTCCGCCTATCCACGGGTGTCGGGGGTGCAGCATCCTAATGACATTCGTGACAGCTTCCATCGCTGCTGAAGACTGCGGCGCGTGGTTCTCATGCTTTTCGTGGACAGCAGCATTGCCAGCTTCTCACCATTATACCGACCCATCAGGCGCAAAAGAGTCAATGCTGTCCAAGGAGGC
>JASFDH010001235.1:0-16077 GCA_036937195.1 Nidularia pulvinata
GGGTTTATTGATGGGTGAAACATGTTATGGCTTTTATGCTAACTACTGAAGCTTATGACGCCATATTAGCTTACCGATGTATACTTTGATGTGTACTCTAATCGCTTTCTAATGCACGTTTTAACTGGTTCTTTTGTCCCTCGACGTGGAGGCTGTCATCTCCCTCGGTGTCTTCTCAAGTCCACCGTGCGGCTCGCCGAGCTCCATACCATTTCGGGAACTACCTTCTAAGATAGCAACAGCACATTAATCTCCTCCGGTGGTTTAAATCTGCCAAGCTGTCACTCTCTATCCTTAACTCGACCATGAAGCATATGCTCGGCAGCCTCATCATTGCATCCAGTCAAGTTACACTTCGCATTCCGCCCTGTTCCTTTTATTTGGGCTTATTGAAAATTAAAGATTCCCGCTCTATTGCCGCCCACGATGGAGCTCGAGCAATGTTGGTGTTATCTGAGTACCCTTCCGACCGCTTGGCCTATATAATACTGCGGGAATTAGTTACGGGAGCCGCCAAGCCCCCGCTACGTGTCATCTTACAACCACTTGGAGGGCTCTGCTTAATTTCGCGAGCGAAGGCGGATATCGGGCACGATTGTTGTTCGCTAGTGACTAGTGGGTGTTGTCGAATTTTCTGCAGACTGCGCCTCAACGGAACTCCGATACGAAGCAATTACTTCAACGTCGTCGTGTTGAGAACCCGATAGCCGATTTCTTTCCTGTTAGCTTGTGCAATGTAGCCAGTAGGTCGCATGCCAATGGTCTTGCGCCCTCATTCAACTGAGAGCCCACCTCTGAAGGCGACGCCGATGGAGATTAAATGATGCTATCCGCCCATCTTTATCATCATGATGCAAACTTCCATGCTCTGTTTTTAGCATAATTCGAACTGTGATAGGAGATGGTCGTTCACAAGGCTGACGACGCTGCACTCTGGCATCTTTGCACGTCTTGGCAGGAGCTTGGCATAGTGCTTCTTCAATTATGTAATCCTTGAATATTATCTAGACTAAAGTCAATGTGATACCAAGCCTCGCTTTAAGTGTTTCTGAAACAGCAAACTGCAATTTCTGCAACGCCGATAAACTAAAATTAGTAGCGGGAGATATTTATGTCGTGAGAGCAGAGATGGTTTGACCTCCCGCAGTTGTAAACCCGTTTGTGCGCCACTGTGACGGTTGAGCGGTTCCTGGAATAGCAGTGGTTCGGGCTGCGACTGATTTTCGGAATCAGCGGAAATAGGCGTTGGAGGACTAGATCTCTCACCGGGAAGGCGGTGGAACTTGTCGTACGTGCCAAGAAATTTCAATATGGATGGAGGCGAAGACGGTGGTCTATAAAGGTGCGAGCTGTGAATCTCGTTTGGCCCCTTGATTCCCCGCTGCGCCCCATACTACACCCCCCGCTGATTACAATCCCCCACCATCTTAATGGGCGTGCCGACGGCCGAAACATATGCGCGGAGCAGTGAGATAGGGAAGTCAAACAAGGACAAACTGATTACTGGGCTTGAGGATGAAATGTCGATCACGGATATCTACCAGTGCGTAACGACAGCGCTTTTCGTCCTCCTCTACCTCCAGCTTATTCTACCCTCGTTCTACCTCTTATTTCACAAGCTACTCTTCTAACAACCCCCCTGAAAGCCTAGTTGCCCCTGTAGAATCGTGGAACGCAGGCGCCTATTCCACATCCCTACCTCTGAACGAAGACCCGGCCGAGACAGCTGATAAGAGCAGTCAAACCGCCAGCTCTACCCCTGCTTTGGACCATTCTGTGATGCCTCGGGATGGTCAAAGGCTCACTATAGACCTCACAGACCAAATACAACGCCCCGTGTCACCTATCTCGCCTCTGCAATGGAACTGGGACATCGAGCATGCCGATAGGAAGCGGGAGCGAAAAGCTGATGCAGCGATGCACAACGCGACGCCATTCGAGGTGGACAGACGAGTGCTGAAGGACGTAGTGCGTGAGCATATGGGTCGCGAAGTAGGGCGGATCAGGTTCCTCAGTGCTGGTGAGTCCGGGTTTCACACTACCGATCGAACATATGTCTCAACACTCGATGCGCCCAGGAACCTTTCATAAGGTGTGTACAACTCATGTGAAAGCATCTGAATTGCCTGACAGACAGAGTTTATCTCTTGTCTAGGCCTATCTTGTCACGCTCGTCGACCACTATGAGCTAGTAGCACGCGTAGCCCGCCGATTCATGCCCCGCCTCAAGACTGAGTCTGAGGTGTCCACGATGGACTATTTGCGCAGCCGGACGAATGCCCCCGTGCCCATCGTGTACCACTATGACTCTAACCCATACAATCGTCTTGGGGGTGAATTTATTTTGATGTCGAAGGTATGCTTCTTGACGCGTCACTAATCACCGTACACACGTGTGCTAACTTCCATCACGTGTCGTTTCGAAGGCCGTGGGCATCCCCCTTGCGAACGTGTTCCATTCGCTGCCCTACAATGATCTCGTCAAGCTGCTCAAGAACATCGCCGCCATCGTGGTCCCGCTCTTTGCACACCGTTTCTCTGACATCGGCTCGCTCTACTTCGGCCCGAATCCCCGCACTCAAGTCCCGTCCGGGGCCCCGACCCCAAAGGCTGCCCAGATGCACTACGAGGCCTTCCCATTCTCGCCCACGTTGAGCATGTCCAGCTTCTCTTCAGGCACCCTCAAGACCCCCAAACCCCCCGCCCAGCAGATCAGCTCTTCCTTGCACGAATTTCACGTTGGTCCCATCATCTCGTGGCCCTTCTTTGGCACGAACAGAGGTGAATTAAGCCACCCAACAGAATTAAACCGGGGTCCATGGCCCACTACGGAATCTTATCTCAGGTCTTGCGCCGATCGCGAGATCAATGGTGTGATTCTCGAGAACGAAGGCCGAGCGGCACCGCACAGGCTGCACCTAGACCCCGCAGAGATCATGGCGTCACGGCATCATCGATTAAAGGCCATTCCTGGTGACCAGAGCGACGACAGCGACGAGTGGGATCTCGAGGAGAGCGAGGAGGAATGGGAGGGCCCCGGGGACCGCATGTACCGCGATTACCGGCGCATGCAGCGGAGTACCTTCCTGGTCGCTCACATGTCCAAACGCGAAGAAGCCGTCCGGAAGGAGATGGGCCGCTGGATGCACATGATGGAGCATCTCGTGAAAGCCGTCAAGAAGAACGAGGGCCCGGAGGAGTTCGGGCTCGACTGCCACGATTTGAGCCTGGAAAACATGTTCGTCGATGCCGATGACAACACGAAGATCGTGAGTTCTTCTCTCCGTTATTCGCCGCTACTTCCTTCTATGTATAGCCCACTTATCTGCGTGCCTTCCCAGACATGCATCATCGACTGGGAATCCACCACGACGCGCCCCCTCTGGCAATGCGCGCACGTGCCCGCCTTCCTCCAGTCCAGCCCTTTCGTCATGAAGTTATTCCGCGAGGCCGTCGCGCAACTGCCGACTGATCCGTCCGTGCAACTTTCAAATACGGGCAAACCCGTCGACCTCGAGTCCCTCTGCCGTGAGTGGCTGTACTACGAGTCTGCCGGGATGCGCCTGCGCATGGCGCACCGCGTCGCAGAGTGGGACGGGTGGGAGGAGGGCCTCGTCGAGAGCATCCTCGGGCCTGAGGAGCACGAGGACGAGTGGTTCAAGTCCAGCAGCGACCATGCCGAGACGCTCAAGGGGCTCATCAGCCACCCCGAGTCGCGCAGCTCGACTCACAAAGCCCACCTCCTGCGCCGGCCGCCGGGGAAGCTCTCCTCAAAACTGCCGTTCATTGAAGAGCAGCAGAAGGAGCAGATGCTCAATACGACGGGGGACATCTGCGGGGGGCGTGGCGGCGAGCTGGGGCGCCGGTTAGAAGCGTGGTTGACGGTCAATGGCAATGCATCGGAGGGCGGGGTCAAGGGTCGGTGGACCGATGAGGAGTCTGCCAGACACGAGTGAGCCGGGTGCTGCTTTTTTGCTTGCTATGTTATCATTTCGATCTTCTGTTAGATCAGGTTAATATTTGCGGTTCACACTGGTGCTATTAATGTGATGTTTTTGTACTCGTACAGTTCTTTCTCGGACTCCGTTAATTGTATATTTAGTTCACAGCAAGTAGTGGCGTGTTGGTATGTATATAGGTAGAAATATAAATAGTATGATCATCGAAGAACTGGTAATGGACGACTGACAAAACTAACCTCAGTCGTCACTTGCGCTAGTGTCCTACTTATGTCCCAGCACTTCTGTAGCATAAAAGATGGTCGAAATGCGTAGGTTGGCGTATGCAGGAATTCGTTGCACGTGTATAAGCGATGGCAACATATGATAATGGAGCTAAATAGGCATGGCTTCTACCGGTACCGACGCTGCCTGCGATTTCATAGCGATGAGATGAATCTGAGCATGCGTGCTTCACGTTCCAATAGGCAAACGCATCTCCGAGTCGGGGATTGCGACTGTGAGGAGTACTCTTTCTGAGTTTCTGAGTTCATTGACAGTAGTTGACATTGGATATATATACAGCATACAGGAACAACATGTAACTAGCGCGGTGTAAATACTAGCTGCTAGGGAAGTTTGATATAGCACTATGTATATGTATGAGGGAGATATATAATAAATATACACGAATAAACTAGCACCTAATTTAAATGTAAAGGGACTTTGATAATTAAGTCAAGAGAGCCGAAAGCACGGCCATCGCTCCCGCAAAAATGACTCGGAACATTGTAATAACAAAGAAGGTCAGAACTCGACTGAAACTGTCATCATCAAAGGAAGACGGGAACACATCACACACCAGGATTCCCCACGAACACAGTCCCCTGTTCACGCAATGCCGCTTCGATCACCTTCATTCCCTCCAGCACCTTCTCTTCTTCGAGCCGTCGTCCGATGACCTGCACGCCAAGCGGAAGGCCGTGCATTTTTTCCGCATCGTATATGGAGTACGCGCCTTTCGCTGCGGTGTTGAGGGCGGCATATTCAGGGGAGGAAGTGAAACCTTTAGGCAAGCTGTCAAGGTTTTTGTCCACGAAGGTGACAGGGAGGACACCGGCGGCATAATCGAGCTAAATATGACTTACGCTTGAGTATGGTAAACCGATATCAGATAAGTAAAAAATACGCACGATATTGAAAATGAAAGTATAATTCCCGCTCATGAGCGTGGCTTTCTCCGATCCACCATGCTCAAACGCTGGCAGCGGAAGAGGGGCTGACAACACAAAGTCCAACCCCTCATCAGTCCATTTATCATGCCACGCAGCCCTGTACTCCTCTCTCTGCGCAACCAAATTCCGCTCCTCTAGCACTTCCTTCCTGTGCATGATACCCAAGAGGCTTGCCATAAATGGATCGCTGGACTGTGTAAGATACGCCAGGAACCGCTTGAAAAGGCGCGGGAGGTTCAGGAGATCCAATGTAGCCGTTACGGGTTTGCTAAGTGTTTCTGATGGGCTAAGGAGGTCACGAGTTTGCTGGCCTGGAGAAGGCGAATTATTAGTGCACGTGGGGTAGATTAATAACGAGATATGTGCATGTACCTCCGTCGGAGAGCAGGAGCTGCAGGCCAAGTGACAGACATTGAGAAGTATTTGGAGGGATGCTGTATCGTAATGTAAGTCGCGCAGTCGCGCAATAACGCTTTATGCAGTACATACAATTCTACTACCTCATGACCCTGCTTCCGCAGAGCAGCCACCACAGTCGATAATGCACGCTTACATGCAGGACTTGGAGGGATCACGCCTGATATGAACGTATAAATTAATCTAAGCTACGAACACATGACAGAAACACTCACCGTCTTCCCACATCACGCCCCATTTGAGCCTTCGGCCCTCTTCCTGAAGGTTAACGTGCTGCCATGGGAGCGGAATACACTGCGAAACCATGTTAAGCGGAGTTAGAGAAAGCAAAAATAAAATAAAATAAAGCTCACTGTGTGGTCGTACAACCACGGTTTTGAGACGATCACTCGCCGCCAGAACTCTTCCAGATCCTCCAGACTGCCTGCCATAGGAGAGGCTACAATTTGTATTGATTCGAGGCCCTTCTGTGCTGATGCATTTCCCCAGGAAGGAAATCTCCCGACACTACCCTTCAGCCCCCAAATACCGCAAAAGTGTGCCGGGATCCGCACACTGCCTCCAATATCAGTGCCAATTTCGATCTTGCTTCCTCCACATGCTAGCAGCGCACCACCACCACCCGTAGAAGCCCCAGCAGTGAACGCGGGATTGTACGGGTTGCTCGTCGTGCCGAAGAGGTCCGAGGCTGTCTCGAGCCCTAGTAAACCAGTCGGGATCGTCGTCTTCACGTGGATAAGAGCGCCTGCGTCCTGGAGGAGTTTGACAATCGCCGATGAAGAGGTGACAGGATGACCAGCATTACGAGAGAATCCAATGGTGGTATCGTGCCCCACAATATCAATAGTATCTATAGGGGGCGCGAAAGTTAGAGTGACATTGGTGGCGCTGGCTAAAATTAAAGGCATGCCCACCTTTAATGCTGACTGGGACACCCATAAGCAGGTGCTCCCTTCCAGCTTCCGAACTTGCTGAATCCGAGTTAACGTCTTGGTCCCAGTTGGATATCGCAGGCGTGCGGAGCGCCTCGTTGAACATGAAGTCGGTAATGCAGTTCGTGGCGTTATGTGCTTTGAGCGTCTTCTTGCCATACGCTGTGAGGATTTTCGCAGGGGCGATCTTCCCCGCCTGACATTGCGCAACGAGCTCTGAAATTGAAAGGGCATGGATCTTCTCCTCGGACGAAGAGAGCGGCTCTGAGTAAATGGCTTGGAGCTTGTCGATCTGCAACTCCCGCTCCTTCTGCTTCCTTGCACTATCAGAAGCGTAAGGTGATTATTGACGAGGAGCATCGCATATCTCACCATACAAGCTGGTGCGCCGTCGAAGAGGACTGGAAAAGGAACATGGCACAGCCGTTCGCGACAAGGTGGAGAGAATGGCATCAAAAGTGGGTTTGCACACAACTTTTAAGTGGAAAGGCTTACCGAGGAGTTACGTAGGCTACAAACTCAACTCGGGGGAACGCGCGGCAGATCTGATCGCACGGTTAGTTCAGCCCAGACAGATCCTTGGCTGCATAAGGCGTTGAACCCTGACTGCCAGGACATTTCGAGATACCTTAGTTGGGAGCAGGGAAAGGGACGATTTTGATAGAGGCCTATACATCATAGCGGTGCTTGATCAGCCTTTATGATCCGGACAGCCGGTCCCGGCGGCATCTCTGCCCTTGGCAGGGTGGGACTTTAGATGGAAAGAGGTATTCATATCGCTCTGAATATACAGAAATACGCCCACAATGTTTAGGGTAATCTGCTCCTTTCAAAGTCAATTCCAGAAGAAAGCGTGTAAAAAAACCGAAACAAGAGTGAGCAACTTGAGCGACCTAATACAAACCATAAATAGTTACACGCTAAGTGCGTGAGGATAGGCCACATGTCGAATTACCTTGACAATATGCCAGGCACCCGCACCCCCATCGACCTACATACGTACAAGTCTAAGTTCTGCCAGTTCCTAGCCGACAGTAACAAAGTTATAATTGTATCACCCCGCAGTCGCATGACGCGCGCCCGGGAACTGGATGCATTCCTGAAAGCTGCTGGCTTTGACTTATGCTGATTTAAGTATCTGAAAGTAGCTAGGGCGCACTTAAAATATACCCGCGGGGAGAGTCCGGATGCATCATCAACGCCCTGCATACTTCTCTATACATACACTTGACGGGAAAATGACATATCATTGAGAGTGATATGGCACCCTGGCATCGGAACCTCAGCACATGTGCATGAGGACAAGGCTGGCTAAGCATCCGGGTATGTGGCGTATGATGCAGCTCCAACGAACAATCTAGGAGAATTATCTTCTGTTTTGTTTTAGAATGTGCAAATGAATTCGAAAAATGCCGCCATCTTCATTTCTTGCGCTTGCCGTGTACGGGCATTGGTGGCACTTTCGAGCTAAGCACACAGCTTGTCGCTGGACTTTTCAGTCGCCGGGTGGTGGCAAAGGTGGCGGCAACAAACATCTGGATGCGACCGCCGGAGTCAGGCGCATCCGAATAGTACTACCAGAAATAAAGCAAATGCATCTGTCGAAGAAAGTTGGCGCTCAGCCCGGCTTGAAGCATGTAGCTGATAGTTAAAGATGACTCACATGTTATATGTACCAATACAGATGCTGCAAAACCCGGAAGAAGAAATATACGAAGTCGAAATCCACCCGCATCGCTTCTCTCTATTCACTGTGACTTCAATGCTACATCATCGGAGTTATTTTATACTTGTACAGTCCAAAATCCCAAAAAAAAGCAGAGGTAATCGTACATGTAGTCATTCTATTCCCCGTGGGCATCGTACGCGCCTTTACGCGTCGAAGTGATCTCTTCGTATCGGAGAGCATCTTCGACATACTGCATTCCGCCACCGAAGCGATTTAAACGCGCTACCGTGCCATAGTACGGATCGGTGCCTCATTGCAAACACGAGCGCACCGCTGTACACACCAGCCTGGCCACCATCTTCCACACCCTCCTACTTTCCCACACCCCTGTCCTCACCCTCTCCTTCCAGCTTCCCACACCCACACATCCCCACACCCCCACACGCTACCCTACATAGCTGCCGAGTCGCTCGCGAATCTTATCAGCAACCGCCGGCCCATACACAGGGATGTCGTCTGTACGACAAGCCATTAACACGTTTGAATTGGGGTATGAAATAAGGAAGGGTACATACCGCCGTGGAAGCCGTCTGCGAATTGGACGCCCTGTTTCATTAGAAGAGGGTCAGCGTGCAGGGAGGAAAACGGAGGGAAGGAAGAGAAAAGGGGAGGCAAGGTAGGGAAAGAGGAAGATAACGGGGAAGAGAGCGAAGATAAGGAAAGTTAAGGGAAGAAAAGGATGACGCACATCATGATACGTTCCCGGGGGATACGTTGTCAAGGTGTCGTTGTTCACCACGTAGTGCTATGTCGGCATCCCGCATCAGTCGGGAGAGAGGATCAGAGAGAGGGACAGACATACGCGATGCCCCACGTTGCGCGCGAGGATCTCATAGTCGAATACATAACCTGTGTCGCGGATAGTCAGTCGTATTCTAAAGCACAGAAAAGAGAGGCAGAAGTGATAAAAAGGCATACTTGGAGGTTGCATGATCTCGAACACAGTGGACAACTCCGCGGGGGGCATCCACAGCTGGTGCTATTGGTCAAAAAATGTGTCAGATACCGATTCTGCACGAGTGAAAAGATGAGACGCACAGTCAGCCCGTTCCCATGCACGCCAACGATGATCTGCATACGCAATGAGTAAACATATCCACAATCACCCGCAAAAAACACATACCGTACTCCTCGCGACCTTCTCCAACTGTCCTGCCAACCCCATCTCCTCCATCCTCACCACCTGCACCTCACAAACCCCCTCCTCCTCCAGCCCTCTCAGCGCCTTCACTAGCCCTGCGTGGTCCTCCTCCCTCAGCCTGCGTCCCCCGCCTTGGCGCGAGATGTACGTCACTACCGGTTTATCTGACTTCACCTTCTCAGGGGATAGCACGTGCCCCTGGGGCGAGAGGACGGGGACAGAGCCGAGGAGGGAGAGGAGCCCCGAGCGCCGGATGGGCTCCCAGAAGAGGGGCGGGGCAGGAAGAGAAGTGGCGCCGGCGATCATTTTAAACCATCTTCCGCCGTAGGGACTGTGAAGGGGGGGAGGAATTAGTAAAGAGAGAAATTAGGAAGAATGAGAGGGGGAGAGAGAAGGGGAAAGGGGAAAGGAAAGTATTAGAAGATTGAGGGGGGAGCAACAAGAATGGTTTACGGAGAACGGAGAAAGTGGAGAGAACAGAAGAATGACATAGGAATGGCGAAGATTGATTAGCAAGGAGGATGAATATGAAAGGGGGAGAAGAACAGGAGAGAAGCAGGATGCACGATGTAAAGAGCAGGAAGGCGTTGTAGAGAAAATGAAATACAATGTGGAGAGAAAGCAAGCAGCGAAGAATGTGGACAGAAGAGGAGGTGAAGAGAAAATGTCGCGATCGACGAGAAAAAGAGCGAGATCAACAGAATGAGGAACGAATTGGAGAGAAAAACGCCGGAATGGGAAGAAAGAAGATTCGGGTACACAGCAAGAAGAGCGTGGACGGGCAGAAAGAACCACGCTATATCGCGAAAGAAGCATAGGGTAGAAAGGAAGATGAACGAGGTAGAGAGTGAGAAGGCGAGGTGGAGAGAAAGAAGTTGGTCGATAGAAAGAAGGGTAGAGGGGAAGAAGAATGAGGTGGAGAAGAAGAACGTCGAAGCAGGACAAAGAAGATCAGTATGGGAGAGAAAGAAGGGCGGTTTGCAGAAAAGAAGATCAGGGAGGCGAAGACAATGAAGGCAAGAAAGAAGAACACGGGGAAAGAGAAAGAACGCGGGGAAGACATCGAAGGAGATGATAGAAGAACAAGGATGCCGAGAGCAAGAAGGACGGTGGGCAGAACAAGATCGACACATAGCGAGTGAAGATCGAGGTAAAGAGGAAGGATGACGGGCCGCGGCAAAGTGGAAACGAGGAACAACACCGGGATCGACGGAAAAAAGAATAGGGAGGGGAGAAAATATGAACGTGCGAAAAAGGAGGGGCATCGATGTGGAGAGATCGCCAGAACGAAGAATGGGTAGAGAAGGGGCAGAATAAGGTAGAGAGGAAGATGAACGTAGATAGACCGAAAGAAGGTCACGATATCACGAAAGAAGCTCGAGGTAGAGAGAAAGATAGACGGAGTGGACAGGAAGAAGAAAGATGAGCGAATGGGCAGAGAGAACGAAAGTATGCGATAGCAAGAAACAAGAACAAGGCGAAGAGAAACAAGAACGGGTATAGCAACAAAAACACCACTCACTGCCGATGCGCGGTCTCCCGAGTAACCACCATCGCCCGTTCGAACACCACCGTCGTGCCCAGACTTACAAGGTCGGCCCAGTAGTCGGCCTGCTCGATGGATGCGTCGGGGAAGGTGGCACGCATGAGCGGGCCGTCGACGCCCGCGCGGTCACGCCAGAGGTTGGAGGTGACTACCTGGGAAAGGAGAGGAGTTTGTGAGATGGATGAGGATAAGGGCTAAACGGCAAGAGGCGCTGAGAAGAGACGCGCGCAAGACAGAAGACGGCGCTCGAGATAAGTGCAACAGACGCGGGACAAGGCAAGGCGCGCAGGAAGAGGCGCGCGCAAGGTAAGAGCCCGACGCACATGCTCGGAGGCGCTTGGGTACTAGCAAGGGACCGCAGGCCGCAGACGGCAAGAAGGACACTCACAGGCATAATAAACCTTGCTGGGAACGGCAGCGGCCGCTGCGAGCCTTGCGACTCGTCCGGGAGGAGCTGGGCATACACGCGCCATGCGCCGAGGATGATCTCGCCCCACCAGTGGTAGAAATGCTATGAGACGAAGGGAGGGGGGTTAGTATTTCTTGCAGGGGGACAGAGGGATCGGGGGAAGGAAGGGAGAAGGCACGTACCTTCATGAACTGTTCCGGGTCATAGAGGATGAACGACACGTCCGGAATGCGCATCGCATGCTCGCCCAGTATATCCCTAGAATCTGCAGGCGTAATGAACCGCAGGTCCTGCATAAAATCCACTTAAAACCAAATTACACGCGACAAACCCATCACACACAAACGCACCTCATCCGTCGGCTCGTTCTTCTCCCCACCCCCCACCTCAAACGGCCTCGCAATCAGATTCCTCTTCGGGGGGAAAGCTGCCTCGTCGGGCGTGACAACGAAGAACGTCCCATTCCGCACATAGAGATTGTCAAAGACGGTGAAGCCGTGCACGTGTGCGTTGCCCGGGATGGTGGTTGGAGTGCGGGTGTCCTGTGGCTCTTGGGGGCCGGGGTGCGGACGGGATTCAGGGTTGGTGTTGGGGGATTTGGGCGGGAGATTTGGATGGGAGAAGGCAGGGAACTGGGGCGCTGCGGGGAGGGTGGAGGTGAGGTGCTCGATATGCGGTGAGAGGGAGTCAGAGAAGCTGGCGTAGAGGAGGCGGAAGACGGCGATGAGGAGGACGGCGGCGATGAGGAGGCGCGTTGCAAGGCGGGGGAGGGCGAACATCCTGGCTCAGTACCGTTACGTTGCTGGTGGCTAGTGGTAGACTCCTGGTGCTCAATACTCTACCGCTGGCATGAAGCCCCCTCGATATGAGACCCCTGTGAACCTGGTGTGAGACAAGAAGTGTTCGAGAGGAACAGCGTCTGTCACGTTTGCGTTATTATTATCCTTGCTTGGCATTGCGGATGGAGGCTCTAACGCACTATCCATGGATTACATCGACATCCGCTATCAGATGCTCACTGGGAAGCTTTGAAGCTTCGTCCAGCAGCGGCGAGCGTTGGAGTTTCGATGCGTATTACGAAATGTGGCCCTCGAACGAGACAGTCGGCTCGTGGTCCGATTGCCGCGAATATTTTGCGCCGGCAAACGCCGAGCCAAACGCCGTCCAAATCTCCCGCACTCAGCTCTCACCTTGCTCTTGACTATACTGTTCCTCAAAACATCTTCACTAGGGGAGGCTCTCTGGGGCTCTTCACCCCCAAGTTGCTGGTGTATATTGAGCTCTCATGAGGCTGTTGGCTCGGTAGCGGTATCGTACTTAATCCAAATCACGGACAAGAGGCTAGAAGGCCCTTCGCCCCTGACGAACAATTTATTGTCTACGAAATCTTGCTAGGCGCGCTGGAATTTCAACAACATACAACGAATGCTCTGCGCCGCGTCATCGGTACTTGGAGATTGGTCAATGTTATTCGACGTGTTGGACTGGATGCAATTGCTTGTTTTCAGGCTTCACAGCCATCAATCTTGACTCTCATCGAAGTTCTAAAACACTCTACATGTAGGCTCAAGGGGGATTCTTTTATATCAGGTCTGCATAAGGCCTGATGAAATTCATAAATCTACTCCCAAATATTCAATCCATCTCCTGCTGCTTGAATCTCTTGCCCTCGCCCTGGCACATTTGTCTTCTCTGGCTTGTGTCTTGGCCCTTGCGTCGAGTGGGTGATGCATAATATAACAAAATCCTGCATCTAAGCACTTCTCCATCCATTATTTTCTTGGTGTATTGGATGCTCTTGTTGCTGGGTGAACAAGCTCAACACTCCAGATTGCAGCATGCACTCCATGCCTTCTCTTCAAAAAACTTGCAATACTCTAGGATGTCGGATGCTGTCCTTTGATGGGGTGGATGTAATCGCTCTATTTCAGGGCTTCATAACTGGGATCATGTACACAGACACCGATCCTCATTGAATCCAGAGGATCAAAAACCAAAACCATTCCTTTTCTCTCTGCATCTAACTTCTTTTATGCTGTGCTACAGAATATTTGTTGACAATCTAATTTTTCAGAGCCTGCAGTGTCTGCTAATGGAATAGAACTAACAGAATAAGTTTTACACTGCACACAAGTATGAAGCCCACAACAAAAAATAAAAGCTGCTTATTGTTTGTGATAATGCTCATAGTTTGTGAAATATCCTGACTCAAGGTGCACTAAGAATAAATGATGAGACCATGACACTCCCAGCCAGTACCTGCATCACGTGATTGACATGGCAAAGCAGTATCCCATGAAAAACTGCCAGTCCTTGTTCATCACAGACCCAGAATCAAGGATCTTGTACATCTGGCCATTGGTGCTATAGTAGAAATTACCCAGAGAACTGGCAGAGCTAGGATGAATATTTGCTGATATGCACAACTAGATGTGACCTGTATCTGGGATGCTGGTAATGGAAGCAACCTCAGCACCAGTGCTTGTAGTATTCCAACTCATCACATCCATATTAATGCCCAAAACCATAATCACACAGACAGCTCCACTGTTGTGCTTAATGCCAATCTAGGCAGATTGGTCTCTTAGAAGTGCAAGGCCTGCACAGTTGCCATCAAGCATGGAGGAATAGTTGAGCACAATGGTGGCAGTGGAGGATGGGCCAAGAATATGGTGTGTGAGCATGTTGCATGCAGAGTAAAGGTTGTCAATGCTAGTGACAGTCATGGTTTGCAGATGCAGGCCATTGGAGGCAGAGAACTTTGACATGTCTGGGTTGTGATTCCATCCCCATTCAGGGACAAGGAGGAGGCTGGAGAAGGAATCTATGCCCATGTAAGGCTTGAGGGCATGCAGGGTAGAGTCCTAGTTCGATTAGTCTTTTGAGATCCAGGGACCAGGGTTGTGCAACCCTGACAGCAAGCACTAATCACTACTGCACTGTAGATTTCTTAGGCACTCCCAGAGCCTCTCAACATTTATCCAGTAAGTTCATTCAAGCTGTCACATACTACATATGCATATTATATTTGATACTCTGTAATTTGTATATTTTATCACTTTGTCAGTCTCATAGACTTTTCTAGGAAATAAACACCCTACCCTTCAAAGCCTAATTAATATTCAAAAGCAGCTTATTTTATAGGATTTATTATGACAATTTTGCACTGCCTTTTGTTGAAAGCTAGGACATTGATGCCAGCAGGCAAGGCAACAATAATGAAACCAATGAAATATAGGTAGAAAAATCTGGGATAAAATTGTAAATCTAGCTCTATATAAAATTTATTTTTGAATTATTATACAGGCCATCTCAGTGTAAAGGTGCTAGAAACTCCGGGATAGGAATAGGTAGTGGTTTTGTTTAATGCAAGTGAGGATTAAGAAATCCAGCAGGGTGTGAACCTGTAGGTAGAACACTAATAGCTTGATAATAAGAATATGTCGGATATTCTTATAGTGCACAAGAGGAACTGAAGGTGGGCATGACAAGCAACATTTATACAAAGCAATGGTGGAACAAAGATGTCCCTAGTCAACAGTGACAAGCAATGTGAGCAGGGGTGGTTAGCAAAGTTGAGATGGTTCTCGGAAACTTGAGGCATGCATATCAAGGTTTTGAGAGAATCTGCATGCAATTAACTGCCCCCCCTAGCTACAAACACAGTGTTTTTATATCTAGCTAGCAGAAAATTTTCTAGGGTGAGGAAAATTGTAAGGAAAATTTGGGTGGCTCTGCCAGAGGCAGGCTGAGGGGAAATAAGATAAGGAGGGATTTTCAGAAAATAGGAGGCAGAACATTTTAACAAGAGAAAGGAAAGAGTGCAGAAGTGGGGTGCAGAAGCAAGTCCAAGACCTTACTTATTTTTAATTGAGTTTTGCAGCTTGATCAATGATGGTTCAGTTCTTGTTTGAGGAGCTGCTTGTCTTGGCAAGATCGCTGGTGAAGGTGTTTGATTGAGTGGGTGATCTGTGTCTCACTCACTTAAGTCATTGCACATTTGTCAGTATTTGGCTGGGGTTGTTGCAGAGGCCCTTTGTGCAGAATCGGGGTGCAGGCAGAGTGGGCACTCTACATCAGACTACCACATAACTGAGTAAAAAATGGAGTGACAGAAGAGAAGGAGGCTGAACTCAGTGCTCTTCACACTACACATGGCTGAGCTGCTGGAATATTTGTGAGATGGAGCTGTGACATGTACTGGAACAGCAGGAGGCTTCTCAGTGGCTGAAGGCAGAGCCCTACCAGAGGATGGTGCTGCTCAGGTGGGATGTCAGCACCCTAAGCCTTTTTAGGGGATTGGTACCTGGATCTGAAAAGACCAATTGAATGCTACTTTGTGCAGGATAACTGGATAGGTGTAGGATGTGACTGTATTGTTGACAGGTTGCACAGTGGGGAAGCCATCAGAGCCCCAGGTTATGGGAGCCATGACAGGTACACATGTAGTGTTGTGCAAGTTTGGTTCTGAACTTCAGTTTGAACTTGAACCTCCCCAAACAGAACTGGAAGTTCAGTTCAAAGTTCAGCACTTTAGCCTGAACCAAATGCTGGGTTCAGTTCATGGTTTGGGTAAAGTTATATTTTGCTGAATGTGTCTGAACCAATGTAAATTGCAGGCAGCAAGCTCAAGGTTACTGCCAGAAATTCATGTGATGGGCTACATAATTTAGAGTTTTTAGCTTTTCTCCTCTCCCATGTGAGCAACTGGGCTGCACATCATTGCCAAC
>JASFDH010001236.1:0-16074 GCA_036937195.1 Nidularia pulvinata
TCATCCACGTC
This sequence comes from Nidularia pulvinata, assembly GCA_036937195.1. NCBI lineage: Eukaryota > Fungi > Basidiomycota > Agaricomycetes > Agaricales > Nidulariaceae > Nidularia > Nidularia pulvinata. The sequence goes on from JASFDH010001236.1 coordinate 12, forward strand.
CTCCTCTTCCTCCTCCGAAGAAGACACCAGTCTCGGCGAAAATCTAAAGGAAAAATGGCGCAAAATACGAGCAAAATCCCCCTCCCTCCGCCCCAAAAAAGAGAAGCCCAAACTCAAAATGTCCTTCCGCCTCGCCTCCCTCCTTGTGTACACCGTTGGCGTCAAGTGTCATGGCCTCGCTCCGGACACGCAGTATGCTCCAGAGCACATCTTCTCGCTCTCGGAGAACAGCGCCGCGCGGTTCGTCGAGGCGGGCGTGGGGGATCTGATAAGGCATAGTAGGGGCCATATGGTCAGGGTGTATCCAAAGGGGACACGGGTAGGCTCGAGCAATTTTGAACCGCAGCGGTTTTGGGCGGCGGGCGCGCAGGTGGTGGCTATTAATTGGCAGACGTTTGGTGAGTATTTTTTTCCCAATTCTTTCACACTCGGCGCTAGCGAGGGTTAGGGGGTGACGGGGAAGAGGTCTTTGTACCGTTGCACCGGCCTTCCCCTTCCTTTTCCTCCTCTGTTGTATGCAGTAGGGTACTGTGGGTGTTCTTGTGAATATAGGATGGGGTGCTGATTGATGCGAGAATCGGTGTAGATTTGGGCTATATGATCAATCAAGCGATGTTCCTGCGCAACGGTCGGAGTGGATATGTCCTGAAGCCGGATGCGCTGCGCTTGAAAGGAGAGGAGCTGATGAGAAAGAGGACGGAGCATTTTCTGGACGTCACTGTGAGCCTCTTTCCGCATTAAGTTGTTTTGGGCATTTTTCTTGCGTGGGTGTTGAGCATGAAACGCGTATATGTAGATTATCTCGGCGCAACAGCTCCCCCGCTTGCGGGACAGCGCGGGGAGGGAGATTATCGAGAAGTCCATGGTCGACCCATTCGTCACTGTGTCCCTGCATATCCCCGATTGGACGCACTCGCCCTTCCTCCCGGAATCCGCAACCTTCGCCGGGGCTCAATACTCCCCCTCCACCGATGCCACGCGCACCAGCGCCGCCTCGACGCGCACCATCTCCCTCAGCACCCGTGTTATCAGGAACAACGGGTTCAACCCGGTCTGGCAGGAGGAGATGCTCCTCCCGTTCGACTGCGTGGGCGATATGAAGGAATTGATTTTTGTCAAGTTCGCGGTGCGGCAAAAGGGACAGGACGACGAGGATGATCCACCGATCGCGGTATATTGTACTCCTCTGAGCTGCCTGGGCAATGGTACGTGCTCGGCGATATTGGGCATTGAGAAGGGGAGCGCTGAATGCGGACTTTTGTTGACAGGCTACAGACACCTGCCGCTGCATGATAATCAGCTCGCGCAGCATTTGTTCTCGACGCTTTTTGTCCAGATCAGTATCCGCGATGCGAAATAGGCTCTGCGGGAATTTTGTCGGAGGCAATATGTAAGATGGATGGAAATTTCTCTTGTATCGATAAGTAAGTATTGGACAGGTCACAGCACCGCATACGGAAAGGAACATGTACAACAAAAAAACACCAATTTACCCCTTTCTCCTTTATTTCACGCGACGTCGAGTTTCCTTTCGATTACTGGAATAATAACGATCTTATTCTTATAGCAAAATAAATTCCTCTCCCTCTTAAGAAGGAACCACGAACGTTAAGTGTCCGACAATGAAGTTGAGATGGCTGCAACGCGGGGCTGGCATCGTGAAGAAATGTTTCTTACAGACGACGTTTTTAGTGCTAGTGATACTAGGCACAGATACTAGTATCCCGAGTCCATAGAGGCAGTGATTCCCAGATGCGTTGGTGAGGAAATCAAAATTTTCATGCTCATCTAAACTCGCCCCAGTCCCTTACCGCCAGCAGTAACCAGAAGGAGGGAAGACGGTCAACGCGCGGACGCCACTGTGAGTTTCTTATATCCAATCTAATGCGGTAGAAGGGTAGTAACATCTTTCACCCCTTTTCTATAGCAGCTGGAAGTAAACTTCATACCGGGCGGCTTCTAATCGATAATCCGATTTTTTCCGTTCTAGGTGAAATCCTGGCGTTCAAGAACACATCAGATATAATCCAGCTCTCTCTCAGATAAAACAAGCCCCAGTGTTCACGGTTTATTCGAGGTGGCTATGTGCTTCTGTGTTTTAATCCACGATGAGCCCACAAACGATTCCTCTAACTGGAAAATAAAAATATGATGGTGCTGTTTTTTCTTTCATCAATCTTTCATCGTTCCCAATCGAGCATCATGGATCATCACACGAATATTACTAACGCCCACCACGCCCGGGCACAGGAGATCAATATGGCTCTGATTTCGAGATTAATTTACTACGCTTACCGCCACCGGCGTTCTAATTGTAAGGTTATGTACATGGAAAGCATTCGAATCCGGCTATTTATCGAGGCTAAAGCATAATAGCGTGTAGCTAATGCTATATTCTGCAAATATTCAGTTCAATGCTCGAATCGCCGAGAAGCACAGGAAAGAACCATTTACGCTCCGGTCGTGACCCACTAGAGACCCTCTATCTCCGTTTCCTTCTCCTGCACGCACTCCAGGGCCTGCAGTCTCAACCAATTTTTACTGAAATGTATTCCTTTTTCCACCCCATTTTTGCTGATTTCATTGATCACTCAGGGAGTTCTATTAGTAGATTTTATGGTACTTATACAACAAGGTTATGATGTGATTCACACCCTGATTATCTATTTAACCAGGCATCAGATCGTGAACATTGCTGCAGGACGCGGTAGCACTGGCACAGACTAAGGTATCTACCCGCATTCTTCTGCGGATTCGTACCCCATTATTTTCACGACGTTCGTGAAGCTAATGACCTATTGTGCTCTGACAGGGGCATAACGCATGAATTTTCGTCATCGAACGCCTACAGTGTCACACTGATATACCAGATCTCTTAACAAAGGCAGAAGGGCCTCGCGGTTACATCGTGGGGTTAAGTAGATGAACGAACCGCCCACGAAATCACCTTTATTTATCCGGCACTCGTATCGAACATACGGAACTTGCATCGTAACATTGGCATAATAGAGGAAGAACAAAGGCTATAATTCTTTATGTAGGTCCATGTTTACTGCCATAACTGAGAAGTAAACACAACATTTAAATTAGTTGAATTGGCTTGTATACCTACGTGGTCCTATTTACAGCCCCAATATGGGCAACGTGCGCCTCGTGGGTTTAACTCGTATTGTGATGTCTATTTAAACTCTAGCTCGTTTCGGGTACTCTTTATAACGCCCTTTCATCCTCTCCTCCCCTTTTCCATTTCATTGCGTCGCTACCGTGCTACTTCTCCTGCGCCTCTCTGAGATACGTGTACAAGAGCTCTCGCTTCAGATTTTTGTGATCTCCCTATTACTACGTGCTCATTCAAGATCTGCATAATATTGCCCACGACAATAAAGACAAAGTCGATAATCAACACAACTCTAAATACTTCATATTTTCCGCGCGAACTTGGTCGAGAGAATGTACTGCAGTGGTCCCGCTGAAATACCTTGGAGGTGTAATCGGAATGAATCGCCGTTATGTAGCGCTGGAACCGATATCGACCATCATCGTTTAGGCCAGTTCAAGTTCGACGACAACTGTCGCATGGAAGGATTGGGTCAGATGTTCGCTCCAGAGGTCGAAAGATTTTGTGGCGCATATAGGAAAATCGGCGCATTTATGGTACGTCTGATATTCTCTCATGGCTCGACTAAATGATAGAGTTGGATTTTGAGCAGGAAGATAATATATCTGCCATACGAGCACCTCGAGATCTGTCCAATGCTAGCCCATTTTCTGGATCTTGCAACGATCAATCTCATATTCAACGTAGCTCAAGTCAGAATTCTCAATACACTGAAAGCTTCCCAATGGTCCAAAATTACTGGGAATTATCGCGTCTGTCTTGCGACAGCATTGATCTAGGCTGTGAGAAGTTCTCAGAGAACAAAGGCTTGACCCAAAATTTAGCACCGTTGGCAGATGCTCCATCTCAATCATCGTCATCGTGGTCTCCAGTTATAAACTACACTGTTACTTCAGAGATGAAGGTACGTCCGTTATCTTCGAGCTTACGGTACATACTAATCAATCCATCAAAGCAGAACTCATCTCTCGCTCCTCAGTATGTGATTTTGGACCCCCAAGTGTCCGGGCATATGAGAGCAATCAGTCCAAATCTTACGTATTCTGGCCCTTCTTTCAACATTCGAAATTTTTCCCTTCTTTTTCCCCCACCAATTTCTCCACCTATTCTCACCTCACCACATCAACCAATGTATTCTGTACCGCATTCCTCGTACTCTGAGCTCTCAGCGAACGTGGAATTTATGGAGCGTGTCCAAAGAGAAGAGTCATCCCCGCAGGTATGCTCTCAGCCTACGCCCACTTCTGATGCACTCCCGTCTCCTCGAGAATTGCCGAAGTCTACCAGGTCAACTGAAGACGTCCTAGAGGAAACTCCATCTGTGCTTCCTGGTTTATCTCCACGGTCTGCATCCAGCACGAAGCTCTCCAAATCTCCCGGAAAGAAAAAAACAAAGGAGCCCAAGAGATTAAGTTTAGCCTGCTTCTTCTGTCGGGAACGCAAGATCGCTTGCGGCCGTCCAGCCCCTGGCAGCTTGAACCCATCGTGCAAGTACGTCTTTATCATCATAAGGATTGTATAGCTTGATGTTTATGCATTCTTAGTCAATGCACTCGCCGCTCCCAGGCCTGCGAGTTTCCTTCTACATCTCGCCGCGGTCAGCATAGGCGGAATCGTAAAAAGCCTACACACGACGTAGATAATGACACCGACAATTAACATGGTTAATTCTTCTCCGCGTCTTCATGCTATACGCACCGATAAATCATCTTTACCTTCTTATTTTGTATTTGCGCTCATGGACCTACTGTGTAAGTTCCGTTTGCCGGCTTTTGTTGCACTTTCTTCACTGTACTGCTTTCTGCAAGCTATGACTTTACGAACATCTACCTTACCTTAATGTCGTAGTGCTACTCGACAATAAAATACTGTCTGATTTCTGACAGCGTACTTATTTGCTTCTCGTTCTCGATCAAACACAAGTAGTGAGTAGCTGGGCGATGGTGTTATTTGCATCTACTATTTTTCAACGCTCTCCAATGACAAATACGATGATCAGATTGATGCTTAGCCAAGTATGACTTGCGGTCCCGCAGCGGGAGCAGAATTTCTCCGAGCCTACATAATGGACTTCCAGCGACTCTGTTCAGTCAAGTGCCGCATCAAATATGGATTAAAGACACCACTTTGTAGCCGATGATTTTCGCTTTCGTCTCATCATGATTCACCTCCCATTGACTCGGCTCAGAGTCGTAAAAATATTGCCAGTGTCACGTTCTTTTATCGAGGGTTTTCCGTGATACAGGCCAATATTATACGACCCACAGCCGGGTGTTATATATGATAGCAACCAATATGTATTAATAACGATTAAACTGTGTCAGAGCTAAGGTACAATGTCGAACTTTGAAGTTAAGAAGCATTTACTGTGCAGGATAGCTCTTGCGTCAACAATAATTTATTTGTGACTCACTAGGATGCCTGTATTTCACTGAATGCTTATCCCTGCCAGATGTAACTCTTGATTAGCCAGGGTAAACAGTCAATCTTTGTTGCCGCGCTGCCGAAATACCCACGACATATGCAATATGACTCACAGCACATCGAATGGGCGGCTGTACGTTGGCTGTACCGTGGCAGTGTGACTCAAAAGTGTTCCACACTTTGGGCTTAAAAGCAGGACGGATACGAAGCTATTTTAGCCAAACCCAACTCTCAACACGGAATCTATATAATAACTCTGCCCTCCGCTTGATATCCGAGTAAATATGACACGATCCCAGAGGAAGCTATCTCCACGAAAAGCCTTCAACAAAGTAAGATTTACTAGGCATTTGCAGCGAATATTACAGCAGATCTTGATATTGATTGGATCTAAACTATCAGAATATACGAGCCAAAGCCGAGAAAGAAGGCACAAGCTTTAGGGATGCGATTTCGAACACGAAGAAGGCCGAAGCACAGGGAAAGGTGCAATTCTTTCAATCTCTGCCTCCCAATAATTGAAACTGCAGCTCATCGTGGTGCTTTTAGTTCCAAAAACCATTGAATGGAATCACACGTCGAAACCCTGGAAGAATGGATGGCTTTCACTGGAACGGTGACTCCTTTATCTGCGGACGAAAAGTGGACGATGGGGACTCTCTTTCACGCTGCGAAGATCGAGAGCTGGAAATTGTTGTCCATGTCCCCGATTTTGAATCATGCCAAGAGTCTAAAATAAATACCCCACTCGTAGTGTCCCTTGCAGATATCACTCGTCAGGCTAAACCAAAAGGTATTGTAATAGTGTTGTTAAAGAGATGATACTAATGTCGAGAACGAAATGTTGTCTATAGGGATTGCAAGAGAATTCGAGGTTATTACGACAGTGCAACAGGTCATCGCCCTCGAAGACGATGGAGTAGTTTCCGAGAGTTGGTATGAAGATGAGTGGGAGAATATTGCAGACGATGAAATTTTCTCAGAACGCAAGTCGTACTCTGAAGTTCTGATGTCCAGCCGTAACGAAATTAAGGATGAAAGATGATCGATGAACACTTACTTAGTAGTAGGGTTTACTCTTCAACGTGGTGCTTTCATTACAGTACCATATTCAGACCCGGTATCTCAGTAGATACCAGACTACAGCACTTCCAGTCCGCACGAAGACAAGAGTATGCGCTTATTATTCTGATTTGTAGTATAGATGAAGGAATTCAATGGGACCTTGTGGTGTGGGCTAATATTGGGCTTCGAAATGATGGAATACTGAATATCTGAGCAGAGCAGCTTGGAAGTAGCAATCAACGCAAATTTCCTTGTAGGAAGAAGAAAGGATGATAATCAGATGTCAAAAACGAATGCATTAATAAGGAATGGAACCATCAGCGGGTCGAATTCGACCGCATGGCAAAGACCCGGGTTGCCATTACTCCATTAGCGCGACGTTTTAGTTTGTCTATTCACGATCTAGAGTAAGCATGGCGGGTTTCAAACGGCCATTTGATTCAACATGAACAGGGTAGGATAGTAAAAAGTTGACAAGAAATCTCTGACATTGGCATTTCAACAATATCTAATTGAGCTCCATGCTGGTGTAGAGGTAAAAACATCTAAACGGTCTGAGAAGTTAATAGCATCCAGAGGTCGCTGCCAACTGGCCCTCGCTTGAGATTATTATTGAATACTGTCATGGTGCCATGTTTACGCAACCCCAGATGGGCTCTTATATCGAGCGGCAGGCTACCGCTGGTGTCCTATGCGGATCAAATCGAAATAGACGTGTAGTAGTAAATCACAGTTTATTTAGCTTCTAATAATATTCATGTAGTCTCATAATACAATCACATTAATTTCCAGTGCTATTATTATTAAGGTTCCACTAGGTTCGAGTTCTATTGTTTACTACATAATAAGAGGCCGGTTACAGTTTATGGCATCGCAGCGCAGTCTTGCCAGAGCTGGAGAGTCGCATCAGTCGCTTCGAAGGCACTCAAGCGAAATCCTGTGAACTCAGACCTTATTAGTAGGATTGGATAAGCTTTCCTGGGAAAGGAACTTTTTCAGAGGGATTACAATCCCATTCCCACTCTATTAGCCGCTTCTGGCACTCAAGCGAGCTCCTGTGAACTCAAACTTTTTTAGTGGGGTTGAATAAATTTTCCTGAGAAAGTGGCTTTTTCAGTGGGATTGCAATCCTATTCCTACCGTTTTGGCCGCTCCTGTGTTGCAAGGCATTCTGATTTTTTTCGATATGAGATCCTTCTCACACTTCCCATGCCCTATCTCTTCTTCTCTTCTACTGCCAACTACTAATATCAACACCGATAACGAGGTCATGACGTTCACCGCGCCACAACCTCCCTTGAAATGGGATCATACCACGCAGGATATTGCAGAGTTGACCAAGCAGGCGATCGAGGAATACCGCGCTGTTATGGACATGGTCGGTGCATTCGATCCCAGGGATTGTAATTTCGGTTCGGTATGTTCTTATATCAAAATTCACGTAAGATATCTCACAATTGATTGCTATAAAACTAGGTATTTGTAAGTTAACCTACACCTCCAAACTATAGCATAAATGCTTTTATTTGACAGACTAACCTAAACTATAGGTTACCCTTTCTCAAGCAAAAACAGCTTTCAAAGCCATAACGGAGCCTGTGGCATTCTATCAAAACGTTTCCGCCTCCAAGGAGCTCCGCGACGCCTCCACTGAATCAGAATCCCTCATGTGTGACTTCGGTGTAGAGTCGTCCATGCGCGTCGATGTCTTCAAATCCAAGGCCGCTGCAGAGAAGAACATCAAGGAATCAGCTCAATGGGAGAAACTGTCATCAGAGGAACAATATCTCGTCGAAAAAATGGTGAGAATTGTGCTGTTACTCGAGTTCAAAGTTTTCTGAGGTGATCTGATCGATGACTGCAGGTCTTGGACGGAACGAGAGCTGGACTTGCTCTGTCTGCTGAAAAGCAAGAAGAGCTGACAATTCTAAAGAAGGAACTGTCACAAGTGTGCTTGGAATCCCAGGTAAGTATATTGAATTTTGCAAGCCTAAACACGATTCTTTGCCGATTGTGGTGCTAGAAAAACCTTAATGAAGAGAACGTAAGTGATACTATACCTCAGATATAAGATTATTATTCAATGCGCTTATAGGGCCATGTCACTTTCACTGAGGAAGAACTTGAGGGCGTTCACAATGATGTTGTTTCCGGCTATACTAAACGTACTGAAGATGGAAAAGTTGTGTATGACGTTACTTTCAAGAACCCGGATATCTTCCCCGTTGTGCGTATCACATCCTATTCCCTCTACCAACATTCTCACCTTTTACTTACTTACCAGATCCAATTCGTGGAAAATCCAGAAACGCGCAAATGCGCACAAGAAGGATATGAATCGCGATCGGAAATCAATACACGTGTACTCGCCAAGGCTTTGGAGCTGCGTCGCAAGATCGCTTGTCTTCTTGGGTACAAAACTTGGTATGTATGTCATTCATGCTATTTACGCCGTCCATTCCTAACGAGTTTAACAGGGCAGATTATATCACCGAAATCAAGATGGTCAAATCGGGAAAAAGGGTCGAGGATGTAAGTTTCACAATACTTCCCATATTTCATCAATTCTCATTCCCTAAGCAGTTCCTCAACGACCTCGAAGAGAAGCTTCTCCCAGTCGGCATCGAAGACCGTGGAACCCTTCTGTCTATGAAAAAGAAAGAGCATGAAGCGAAAGGTCTCTCCTTCGACAGCAAGTTTTATACTTGGGATTATAGTTATTACAATTATAAATACATCAAAGAGACTCTTGACTTGGATGGTTCCCTTGTTAAGGAATATTCCCTGTTTCTGCTGCTATTCCTACTATATTGGAGATCTATCAAAACCTCCTTGGAGTTAGGTTTGAGGAGATGAAAGATGCGAATGTTTGGCATCCAGGTTGGTGATAATCATTCCATCTTCGACCAGAAATATTTCTAACTTTTTGTTGTAGAGGTCCAAGCTTTTTCTATTTGGGAGAAAGACGTTAAAGATGAATCCGGATTCGTCGGCTACTGCTATCTCGACCTCTTTCCTCGTCGTCAGCATTTCTTTCCTCCTCTTCCTCTTTTGTTTCTTCTCCTTACCCTCCCATTCATTTCCATCAGCCGGAAAATACTCCCATGCGGCTGTATGGCCTATTCTCCCCGGCTACGACCTCCCCAACGGAAAGCGCAGCTATCTTGTAAGCGCCATGGTCGCCAACTTGGCCAAGCCTAAATCTGAAAGGCCGGCTTTAATGCGTCACCACGATGTGGTCACCTTTTTCCACGAGATGGGACATATTTTCCATGAGCTTTTGAGTAAGACTAAATTTGCTAGGTTCCATGGTACAAAGTAAATAGTTTATTTGAATGAGACTCTGATTCATTTTATAGTGTTGCTTTGGATTTCGGAGAAGCTCCTTCTCAGATGTTGGAGAATTGGTACATGTCTTAGTCTCTCATTTTGTGTGTTTTATTTAATCTCTTCATTCCAGGTGCTGGGAACCCAAAGTGTTGGAACAGATGTCTAGCCATTACGAAACCAAGAAACCACTCCCACCCAAACTCATCAAAAAACTTGTCAAGAGGCAAGAACCTCTCCATCTCTATCTACTGTTTTCATGAAATTCACGTTCTTTGGCTCACAGCCGTTACATAAATATAGGCTTGTTCTACTTCCAACAAGTCTTCTTCGCTAAATTCGATTTGAAAATTCACACCGATCAAAGTACGTAAGTATAAAAGTTTCAAAGTAACGACAATTCAAAATCTTACAGCTGGCGAGGATTATACCCACCTCTGGTACAGCCTTCGCGAAAAAATCTCTCTCCGGAACCACGACAAAGAATGCCCTGCCTAGAGTGCTTTTGGACACCTTACAGGCGGATATGACGTGGGCTATTATGGGTGCGTCGGTTTTCCTACTTTATTTTTTTTTGTTATTGGAATGAAGAGCTGCGCCTTTCAAAGATACACGTACTCCGAAGTATTCGCAGCAGACATGTATGTCTTAGTATTCAAGGCCAATCCTTTTGATCCTGCTCGTGGAAAATTGTATCGCGACAAGGTTCTTCGCGCAGGTTCAAGTCGCGATGAAATCGACATTCTCAAGGTAAGGGCTTATCCCACTCATGATTGGATGCAAGCTGAAAAATGGGTCATTCGCAGGACTTCCTAGGACGGCCGCCCAACAGTGAGGCATTTTGAGACAGCTCTTTGGAACTGTGGTTCTTGGATGATATAGAAATATTCATTATATTCAACCATTATCCAACGGTTTTAATATCACACGGTCAGCAATAGGCTCTTGAGCTCGTTAAGCTAATTCACTTAGATTTAGAGTACCCGGCTTAGAGCTATGTAACTAGATTCTCCGAGCTTTGGTCCAAGTTGAGTCTTGAAGGCCCGAAAAAATACATGTTTTGGCACGCAGAAAAGATGAGATGAAAATTAAACTCACATATTTTCCCTTGGCTTCCATACCATCCTCAACACGGATAGCGGCGGACTGGAAATCTTCAAAGAGACGCAATCTTGGTACATAATCGAAAGCAAAGAACGAATCTAGTATTATCGCCCATACCATTTTCCAAAAATTTGCGAGGCCAGCGAGCTGCGACAAGGTTATACTGAAGAGATCATCCGCTTCTAGCAACTCTATTTTGAGTCTCTTTAGAGTTTTTTCGCGCAGTTTGATTGCTTTTAGATCTTTTACGGTTGCTGGGCAGGTAGAAAGCGATATGATTGTTCAAGTTGAATTAGCATTGCTTTTTCGAATTCAACTTGGGCGGTTCTCCTCTGATAGTACATGTTCTCTGCCAAAGTGTCCGAATCCATCAGAGGCCGAATATCTCGCTGAGCGATGTTATTTCTCCAACACTCAAGGAGTTCTCGGACAAAGTCCCATTACTTGAGAATTATGATCCGCGACTCTTTTGCCTTGAAATTTGGGCCCAGCATTCAGCAGCTGGAAAACAAAGCATCTATACAACGCAACTCAGTCTCAACATTATTCATTTCTGTTTGTTTATTGATTCTACGTAGGCGCGAGTAAAATTACAATCTATATTTTATTTGTTTAAGAGAGAAAAAATTCGCTACTGACATAATAGCCTCGAAGCAATGGCCAAGAAAATCATATTGTCCATGATGACGCTGTGGCAGTGACCTGTGACAGTCATGTGACACATTCATACATGTACGAGATGTCTTGTATCCGATTCTAAACCCAATCCACCATGTTACCGTGTCTATCCCACTGAGTACCGGTCTGCCCTACTTCGACGTTAAGTGTTTTACAATGACACCGATATCTAGCGGCAGTAACACTTCTTCCAACTTTGAAACCTGGTTAAAATACCTGTAAACAATATCAGGGTCGCTGACGGGAGGAGAATAGAAGTTAGTAGAAAAATCACAAATTCCCTCAGAAGCGGATCTAGGTGTTTCTCCATTGTCCGCTTTTTCATAGCTTATCCGCTGTTACATGGCCAGTGGAGGCTATAATAGCATCTATATGCAGTGATAGCATCTAAAGCGAGTCTTATCGGTGTTAGGAAGGTACGTTGCAGAGCGGTAATTCTAACAAGAGCTTGGGAAGTTTTCATTAACATGGTCTACTTCTGCAGCACCCTTCGACTTTAAAACCTAATATTACTATATCCTTTATAGAGAGTAGGCTGTCTAAATCTCAGCCCTACACGGATTCTGAAACCGTTTGAGGATTACAATTAGTCTCGTGCAATGATCTCAGTGAAAGCTTTTAACCTACAGTATCGCGTGATATTGACGGAACTTCCTCCGAAGAGAGGTCGATGAAACTTGTAAAGGCGATATCCGGCATTGAATGACTCCTACAAGAGGCCACTGGGGCATTGTTTTCACTGAACGGAAGGTGTTGCGTATTCATAATGAGTCTACATGTCTATAAAACAAATATAACATTGTAGTAACTTATACAGAATTAAGGTAATTGGAAGGGGCTCACGGTTATTGACCATAGCGAAACGGACCAGCTGTTAAGGGTTTCCTTCGTTAGCGAAGAAAGTGCGAATAGTTTCCTAATTGAAACATATGACGCACACATATATCAAGTTTGAATGTGAGACTTGAAGAAACGCTGGACGAGGAATGGCTGTGGCAAAAATTGCTTCATGAAGAGATATAAGCAGTCAAGGTCTAAATTTTAGAGAAAACAATGAGTAAGCTCACCTAGTATCAATGTAAAGGCACTCAGTCCATCGCGAACTACAACAGTAACAACAGCAGCTCGTCCTTGAGCAGCATTGCGCTTAGATAGTGTCATGAACACAATTACAGCATGGATTGCCATTACTCCCACTCTGAAAACATACCCGATAATGGCGTAGGAATTTTGTTAGTCAACTCTGAAATACTGCAGCATGAAACAGAAGATTATGTACTAACGTGGACGCCTCAGTATGGGATATTTCCCGAATATTGCAGGCAATACTCAGAGAAATGTGATTCAAGAACAATGATCGCCTTATAAAATACAATATCAGAGTTCCTTCAATAACCAACGCGGCAGAAAGTAGGATGGCGACTTTAACGCTGCGATTGTATAGTGCATAAACTGTCAAATTAGAAATTAGAAATTAAGATGAAAAAAAAAAGAATTATTACCAACCCCGAAGAATTAGGATGATATCTAAAGCTAAAAGAAGGCAGGTGCCAGCGATCATTATAAATACCAGCCATTTTTTACAAATAAGCTCCGGAATAGGTGGCTTTGACAGAAGACTAGAAGCCAGAACACTGTTTGTACTATGAAAAATGAGATATTTCCTGTAGGTGAAATAAGGTCGCTTACATTTGCACGCCAATACCAACATAGCGAGAAAACAGGTATATGCATTTGACAAGATTTATAGGACGTCTATATCACATACGATAGGAGGATCATGTTCAGTAGTGAAACATTGAATTCGACCCACCTCCAAATATACCTATATTCGTGATGACAAGTGATTATGTATTCGTAGATCAGGATCGATAAACTGGAGTCTACGCATTTGAGTCAATCGCGAAATGATGATGAATCACTAGCGTGTACTCACAGGAAATGATATGGTTTATGTACAGAGATTCATAGGCATCCATGATGGGTCTTGTTCAATCGCTAGCAGCCTAAGTTGTCGTTTTTGACGGCAACTTATAAGCGAAAGTAGGCGAAAGATTGGCAGTAAGAAACCAGTTCCTAGACTTTGATAAAGAAGAATGATCATTCCAGGACCCTGCATCTGCTAAGCAATGTCCGATTAAAACTCGCTGTTTTAGGATGTTTCCAGTCGGGCCATTTTTAGGCGCTTACATACAGTCATCCACTGACCAGTGGCTCGGCATTACTCAGTGATAAATGTAGAACCCCCGAAAGTTCAGCCAAATGCCTGATCCTCGTCCTCAAAATGCACCGCAGGTACCAATTCATGAATGTTACGGCGACTGGTGTTACGTTTGATGGAGGATGACTGCAACAGGAACACATATATCCAGCTATATTCAAAATGCTGAAGTGAGAAACATTAAACATGGTCGTCAAGGATGGAGTGTAGAAATTCAGGAGCCTTAGTTTGAGACTTTGAGTGGTTTTATGACTCGGCCCAAGGTTGCACAACCTTAACAGTGAGTACTATGTAATCATCATCGCGCCGCAGGCTCCAGGGTGTTCCCGGAATATCTCTCGGCTTAGGTCTCGTAGATTCATTCAGCCTGTCACGTATGATGCTATGAAATAGATTCGGCTGTGCTATCTACTTTTCAGTCTTATAGAATTTTTTAAAATACGGCCCCTTACTATCGAAGCCCAATAAACGTTTGAAAAACGGTACAGATAGACTCATAAATTTTTTGTCCCTATGCTAATAATTTTTTGGTGCATTCGAGGTAAAGAACTGAGATCGCCAGACGTAGCCGGAAAGCCTGACGTTATGCAAACCACCAAAGGTTGAAATAACTAAACCACATGCGAAATCGGTGCAGTGATTGAAAGCTTGTCAAATGAATAATCGGATTACGAGGACAAATGCAACGAATACACGTTCAACATGCCGCAGCGAGGCAACTACATACATATCAATTTCTTCTAGGGTTGTATTTACACAACAGTTCGGCACTAAGTGATTCAGTCGAGCGTTTCCAGTGGGGAGGATTTGATGAATGTTCTTGATCCTCTCGAGTATTTATATCTTCAATTCTGTTATTTCAGTTAAAGTCTATGGCATTCCGGCGAAGGAAATCGTCGTTTGGGGACTGGAAATTGCGGTAAGGATACCATAGGACTTTCGATTCGCTGTCTCCAAAACAAATCGGAGGCGTCGACGCATTACGACGTGCTTATCGTTGGCGGTGGCATGGCCGATTGTGCCCTCACGCACACGCTATCCGTTCTCCCCCCGCGCATATGCACCCCAGGGCAGAGGAATATTGAACCTGGCAACCCTGGCATCAGTTAAAATGAATCGATGGATAAAGATAAATTGTCTCCGGCAGAAGGCCCGGCAATCAGTGTATCAGCCCAGTTGATCACGTAGCATCACTTAACATATGTACACCTTCCGTCCCCGCCACCGCCGCTACCAGCAGCCTGGTGACGCCTCCGCACCCTGCAACGCCGAAGCCCGCTTGAGTCAGAATGTACCTCTGAAAGGGACATCGCTATGATTACACTTATGCGGTGTACCAATATCCTGATCCAGACACGCCGCCCGCATGGTCTACGTCAATCTTCGTACACCACCCGCTCAGTGGGCTGGAAGAGCCGATATAAGCCGACCAGGTCGGCGAAGAAGGGTTTCAACTCCCGACTGGGTCAACAATGCTTGATAGAATTTATTGATGGCATGTAGACACCTGGTTGTTAGCTGACTTTTATCTGACTTAATGGTGAGATTTCTGACTAAAGTTTGACTTGATCTGAATTCCTTTTTACTGAGGGTGACAAGCATATCCATTCAGAATGGACTAAGTATACTTATCTTTTGTTGGAGCATGTTCAAGGCATGTTGTTCATCTGTTCCTGCTGTCATGTGTTTATGTCCATGCTTGTTTTGCATGTTTAGAATATGTAGGTTCAAAAAGTACTCTGATTAACAGATGGAGATGGTAGAGATGACATGCTGAGATGGTACATGAGATACATGTCTGAAATGTTGTTGTCATTGCAGATGTCAATTCTCCTGCTCACAAATCTACAATTGGAACCAGATCCACATGTTCTCAGGGCAACATCATGGGAATGTAATGTAATTTAATCTCATCATTGACTCTTGTCATATCTCTATATGGCACAGCACACACCATCTCTGGGCCACTCACAATCAATCCTGGCACTTTCCTGACTTCCTGCTCATCTCCAGTGTTTACTCAGGTTTACTCTGGTCCATTTCCATTTTTGTAATTACTTTGTTTCAGCCACACACTATACTTTTTGTAGTATGTCTCTTTTGCATTAACATTCAATCTGTACTCC
>JASFDH010001237.1:0-16068 GCA_036937195.1 Nidularia pulvinata
TCAAATCGTTTGAGGAACAGTTATTCGCATGAGAACAATAAGGTAGATAGAAGAACGTGCTTCCATTAAGGTTGACAGATCGTTTGCAGATAATCGCAGAGCATGGGCAGATCCTAGATCACTTGCATGTACCGTAGCAGTGCTGTACGGGCGGAGAAATTCTGCAAAGCTTACAGCAATTATTTAATTAAATAGTATAATGTGCATTCTCCTTCATCTAGTACAGTAGTCGGCAGGGCTGCCTGGTGTACTGAGTTATCCAAAGATATGATATCCACAGATACGACATGAGAATTTTCGGCGAACTCAAAGTTACAATTCTGATATCCCAGGCTGCTAACTAGCTCCAGCATTTGTCTCATAGAAGTATTTCATCCTAGAGCATAGAACAGGGCGTACAAGGTTCGTCGGAAAATGTGTGACAGCAGAGTGAAGGCCTTCTGAATAATCAAGCAGCAGTGATAGATATCGATCAATACAGTGGTGTAGAGAACCGTGATAGATGAACAGGATGCGCGGCGCGCCCATAGCGACGCCTGCAGCTGCATTCCAGCGAGTTGAATCAATAATCGCCCACTACTCCACGTATAGGGAGCACAGGAATCAGTCAATGTCTAGGTACCAAGCTACTCCACCCCCACGTGTACCTCTCGAGACGAGAACAGAAGCCCAAAGTTCGAGGGCGGAGCGCTCACTGCATCAGGTGGAGGATTGGCTGGGTGCCACGAGCCACCAGAGCAAACTGATGATTCACTGCGTCGAATTCGCGGGTCGGATGTACCAATCGGAAGCGAGCTATTATGGAGTAAGTAGAAGATATAGTCGTGGTGACCTTAGTGGTGGCTATGGAGGAGGTCAAGGTCAAGAAGGAGGGGACGGAGCAGCAAAATAATGACGAGGATTAGGAGGAGCAGTGTCAAAGACCGATGAACCTACACTGTTCGGGAGTCTTCAGTCTGAAAGCTGTGTCATCAGCCTCCAGCAATCTCCTCGTTATTACTTTACCCCCGTTTGTGCCGGACTAAACCATGCTTTATAGCAACTGCGGTGCGGTGAGTAGAATCAATCGTGTGCAGGAGTTGGGCTAGATGCCAATGAACACCGTGCGCAGAAATTAAGCGATCTACTGGAGGGCACGGCTCGCAATTCCTCCAGACTGCATCGTGTCCTGCTCGTGCCTTCCTCGAGCTTGACTTCGATCATCGAAACCTAAATAGGCAATTGGCGTCAAGGCGCGCAGGAGGCAGCATGGGGAGCGGGCAAATTGACCGTTGCGTGTGTCAAATACGCCTGTCGGGTGGTGGTGTCGGTGATACTGATAATGTCGAAGGAGAAGGCCAGGGAGGGGACGAAGTAGGAGGGGACGAAGTAGGAGGGGACGAAGTAGGAGGATGACGACAATTCGGAGGAGGAGCAGCGTCGTACGCCGATGAACCAGCGCCGTTTACACAGATTCAATCTGACTCCCATATATGCAGAGCTTCGTCGAGCTTCATCAGGCCTCAGGACTGAAGCAGCTATCTGATGCCGAGGCACCCAAGTTGGAGTACGCCACCCGCCAGTGACTCGAACTGATTGTGACTAGGAGTTCGGCTGGAAGCTAGAGAATATGATGGGGGATAACCAAACGATCGGTCAAGCGTGACTGAGTCACGAGCCATCGGTGCAGAATCACGTGCTCTATTCTCGGGAAAGGGGAGCACAGATGCTGCGACAGGATGCAGTTCAGTTATCGAGGGCCTGAATTACGTTTCTTCTGGGCACGGGGGGTCGTGTATGCGGGGAAAGATAGTGGGTGGAATGTGTGTGGGGCGAGGGGAGAGGATGCGAACCCTCCTTCTCCTTTGTCCTTCTAGTTCTCGTAGTTCTGCCTGTCTTCCTGGTCGTCATCCACCTGGTTCTTGCCTACCCGGTACTTCACCTGCTGCTCGTTCTCCACTCATCAGCACAGAAGCTCTTGCGGATTCAAGCAGCCAAGCAGACGAGGACCGGGACTCCAACTCATCCAAAAGGGGTACTAGGGCTGTACGAGCTGCTGGCAAACAACCGACCTCTGATTCTCTATTGCCTGAGTGTGGGCCCAGACAACAGATGCGGGCCAAGCACGATGAACGGGGAGCCTCGTGCACAGAGTTAAGCGAGGGTGGCGGCGCAATGCACACAGAGGCAGAGGGGCACGCTATTGGAGAACAAACGACGGTGCTATTGCCTAGAGGGGCAAAATCGGCGTGTAGCACAGAATCGGCGGGATGGCGCTCTGTCCCTCCATTGACCGAACAAGATGGGAAGCGGTGTAGATGAACCGGACCTGGGCGGGATGTGCAGAGTGGGGCGGGATGGGGTGCGGTCGGTGGAACAGGATGGACGTAGGCATGACGGGCGAATTCGATGAAGGGAATACGCGGTGCGCGCTGGACGGGCGGAACACACGCCTGTCGAGCACGGTGTTGGGTTACGAGAGGCACGCATGTCTGAGTCGAATTTGGACGGATGCAAGGTGCGGGAAGCTAGCGTGGTGGTGCGATGTGAACGTGATGGGCGCAGATGGAATGGATGGGGTATGATGGCAACGATGGGTGCGGGATGGAAGAGGCGGATGTATATGAAGCCGCCCAGCTGGCAAGAGATCGACGACGCGTCTCTCGAGTGCTTTCTGACCAGTTCCTTCGTAAAGCTAGGGCCCTTTGCGTAATCCTTCTCCCCGACGTTGATAAAGAAGGTTCTTCTCTTGTACTACGTTGTTCGTCTTGAGGGCTTCCTCGTCCTCCTTCTCGGCTCTCTCCTTCACCTCCTTCTCTAATTCTCCTCTCCTCGTGCTCTCACCTAGCTCCTTCTCCTCCCCTCCCCCCCTCTCCCCCCTCAACTAGAAAGAAGAGATCATCCCTCGATGAACCGTTCCTTCGTCACCCACCATCTCAGCGCCCAGCTGTCACGTACTACGCAGCTCGCGCGGCGCATGCGAGGAACGGCGCTCGTTTGGCGCACGGGGGGAAAGGACGCCTGGGAGGAAAGGACTGGAGCTTGGATGGGTGTGAAAGTGGGTTCGCAGGTGATGGAGGGAGGAATCGGCAGCAACAATATCTTCCTAACACGAGTGATTCGTCGCACTTTGGACACTGCCCCGTTCTATCGACCACTCCAAAACATTCATGATGCTCTACTCGTGCAGTGGAAAGTCCAGGCAGTTGCGAGGAGTACTCGATTTATATTACGCTAGTGCAAGAGATAGTTGCCTGTGGGTGCGAGGAATGCTCGATTTACACAGAAATGGGATGGAAAGAGCCGGCTGGATCATGGTAAAAGAGGGTCTGGCTGCGGTTGTCCGTGGAAACGCTGGATGGACGGCACAGGCGGGAGGCGTCGTAAGGTGAACGGGACTGGTAAGGGCGGGCTGAAAAGGAGGTAGGTGTCTATCAAACGGATCTAGCTGGATAGAAGAGGGAGGTGATTGTCGAGTTGGAGGACGCGGGGATCGCAACTTGGCCTCCACGGAATGAACGACGGGATGCGCGCGCATGGGGTGATTTCGATCGTTGCTGGAACTCGCAGGCCTAGGATAGGTTCAAACGGATTCCGCCAACGCAGGTTCAGCAGGGATTATACCGCGCTACACACTATCGAGCAAGCAAAGGCCCGCTGAAAACCAGCACTGGCATTGCAATGAAAACGGCTAGGGAGAAGCTATACCTCCTTGACCTTATTTAGAAGCTAGGATAGCGTAGGAACAGTGTAGACATGCCATGGTATGCTCAGAAATAGGAGAATATTGACAGTCGCGATGTGTTGAGGGTCATGTTCATGTGCTCATCGCGCGTCGACGGCCTTGCCAAACAAACGCAAATTTACAAGTTTTGCCAGTCGTAGGGGAGCGTTCAAAATTTACAAGTTTCGGCTTGACTTCGGAGAAATTATCTAAGCACTCCCCCCAATCGATTTGGAGTTTGAGATGACTCGGATTCAGCGTTTTTCACAGCGGAGTCTCAACCATGTTGATAGTAACTTGATACACGGTGCTACAGCTACGATGCCACATTATGCCCCCTTGTTCTATGTAGGCTATCCTGCTCGTCATGTTCTCTCCCCTCAACTCTATCCACTTGTACATGGAAATAATGGATTTTCGACCTCGATGGCACTTGCTACTCTACCTAATTCACAGTATTGACATACGCTGATGAATTCCTTATATTTTCGTTTATATGGGCCCTCCTCTCCGCTGGCGCTAAAACCAAGGATGCCCAATACTCGACATACCAGCAGAAAAGTGAGGGACACTAGATCGTGAAATATTTCGAGGTACCTCAGATTACCTGGAGGTCTTGCTGAGGTCTTATGGAAGTCTTTGGTCGTGCAAGGTATGGATCATATTATTGTCGTGGCACATCGGATTTCTTCGTTGATATAGCAAGTTGGCTCAGGTCTTCGATGCTTCCGTTGATGTTCAGTGATTGACGGTCTATAGCGCCCTATGCTAATTGGCAGAAAGCACTCACATTTGCCTCCACGGTCGACACCCAGCAGACCCTTCGGGCTTCTCGGCAATCTGTGATGAGTTTTTGCTCCTTCTGATACCGTGGCTGTACCTCCCGTGATCCATACCATCTTGGGCGATCCAGCAACTTTCCCCATATCAATTCTGAGGCACACTCAAATGGCCTCACTGCGTCTGTGGAGTTTCTTGGATATAGACTCGGGACTGCATTCTCTGCTCCCGCCTCGTTCCCACTGACGACAAAGTCGATGGGACCGGCATGTCACAATATCATATATTCCAAACCTCCGTTTTCGCAGGCATTTTATAGCTTTCTACCTTTCATCCTCCGTTACTCGGTCTCTCCGATCGTTTATCGCTGGACAGTGCCCTGAGCAGTCTATCTCTTTTTTGGCTCCACAGTGACACGAATGCGATTCGAGTGCTTAAGCCTCGAGAAGCAAGAAACATCCCTATTCGGTCCACCGCCTTGATTTGTTCCAGGCAGCTCTGACTGCTCTCAAGCATTTCTTGCTTGCTTCTCATATCCTCGACATCTTTCGCATGCCTCGTACCATGGACGCCTTGAGGCTCATCTCGGTACTCTCCTTCGTCGAATAGCCTCGTCCCTCCGGCGCTATTGCGCCCAGACCATATAAAGAACAGATGCTTGAGTATGTTAGCTGTAGCTGCTACCACAGCATTTTCAGAGTCTAGCTTGCAGAGCCCATATCGTGAGAAAGGCGCTCATGCATCGGGCCCCATTCTATCTGTTCCTTACATCCATCCTTCCTGATTCCTCTCAGCACTCATCACATACATATGTTCGAAGACACTGCTCCTTCGTCGCGTTGTCTGGCTTTCTCACATTCAGCTGTGTCTCATCGTTAAGCTCCTGTCCCTTATCTTCCGTTTTATCGCCATCAGTGTTACCGCTGCGCGACTCTGCGTACTCGTATTGGGGACTAGTTCTGTTTCTAGGGGAGGAATATGACCTGTGCTATCGGATGCCTCAGGAGATGTAGACCATCTTTGACTTTCCTTTTGACGGATTCATCGTCTATGGGGAATCAAGCAACCAAGGCATATCATTCGAACGGTGGTACATACATTCCAGTCGGGGTCAACTATTCACCAGTATAGAACTACAGTGCGCTACGACCCGAAAGAACGCAGTTATCATGCGCTACAGTTATCGGCTATGCGGGACCTATTCATTCAACACCCAGATATCGCTGCCCTCTTCGCTTCGAGACAACCCTTTCCACATCACCCACCCATCGACACTGCGGCTCAGATTGCTCCGAGGGTGATTGAGGAGCGCAATCAGTACATCCGCCACGCTAATGCTCATGTGGGATGAAGACGGGAACACTGTAATGATCGTTGTTCCTCTAGATGCAAGAATGTGCAGCGGATCCCGGGTGGCGGGGTGGGTGGAGGGTGTTGTTTGTGCCCGCTTATCAATACGCGGGAACCGCCTGTGCTGCCCGTTGGGCACCAGTAAACTGGGATGAAGGCTCATTGGAGCAATTTTTGGGAGCGGGGTGTGCACTACCCCGTAGTACCCTCTACTCTCTACCTGGGGAGGAGGATGATCTGGCTGAACCGCGCCTGCTGAGTGATATTCGATTGAACATCATTTTCTTCGGAAAAAAGTTCAGGGAACTCACTCAAGTGTCCGATAATTCCATCCCGCAATGCCGCTTGGAATAAAGCAGATCTGTTGCCTGTTGCTGATGATGTCGGATAAGAATGGTTTATGTCTTTCTGTCAGCGGATGATCGAAAAATTCTGAAGGAATACTTACCTTGGTCCTGCTGCTGAGTATACTCTGCTTCCAATCCAGGCATACGGGATGCCGATGATGGAATTTGGAGGCGACATCCACATCGTCTGACAACGTGCAGCGTAAGTCCATTTACTACTATTGTTGCAGTCGGCACTGACGGGCATGGCGGACAACTAGGATGCATTAACCTCTCGTCGTTGGATGAAGTAGGAAGCGGTGCCGTTGGGACGAAGTTTGAGTGGAATGGCATCTGGACCTCTTTGGTGTCCATCGCATCTGCAGCCTCATCGCTGTGACTTGTGTACACGGATCTCATTGGATATCGGGAGTAAATCGCGAGCGAAGACGGATTTTGGTTGAGTGTTGGTCGTATAGCTGGCAGCAGTGTCTTTGCAGGATGGGCAGGGGGGCTGAAACGTATCGAGGAGCGATGGATGAGGAGGCGTGGGACGGCGTCTATTATACGTGGGTAAGTCAATGTTTAGTTCCACAAGCGCTCTGGTGTCACTACGCTACTACTCGAGCATAATTCAATAGCTGGGGAACTAGTAACATTTTATTTTCACTGCTGGGGCTATGTGTCATTGAAGTGATTATCCATATAGAACAAGATCACTGGGAGAGTATTTTTTATTGATATGTTGATAGTGATGCAAGGGCTTCTCAAATTTTAGACCAAATCAAACCACGGGTGCTCACCTGTGTCACCGTCCTCGTTGAAGAGTCCATAAGCAAGTGGGAATTTTATTGAGATCAATCTTCAGCTGTAGATTTTCATTGACAAGGGTGAAGGAGACGATGAGTCGAGGTCGTATCATATATTATCGCATTACTAGTACTGGAATTGGAGTTCATCTTATAAAAGAAGCATTGAGGGCATAAAATTCCTGAAGAAGATTTTGGCAAATTCGTTATCGTAAATCATGATGACTTGATAAAAGTTGAACAGAAATCGTGCGTTTAGCGATTAACGAAGTTAAACCTTAAGTAGTTAGGCCATAGTTAGTGACGAATGCGTGAGTATAGCCCTAATGATCAAGCTTCAAGGCGTAAAGGTTTATGTATGATGAAAGATGTGATGAAAGATTATACAAGAGGCGAGCGCCTAGAGCTACTGAAACTCGTTAAGCGTCGAGCACTGCCAGCGTCCAATAGCCAGGACACCTGATGATACCAGTGGAGCTTGCCTATTGGCATCACGGACGAATAGAACGAAGTGGACGCTGATCAAGGCATGAAATCCTCTCCCAAGGAGGGGACGTACAACCTCCCAACAGCTGGTGAGTTCTTACCGGCAACAATCAGGTGATCGAGCATTCCGCTCAATGGTTCTCCTTTATCGAGTCGGGGTAATAATAATAAAAAGATCCACAAAGAGCCCATGCAGGATTGAGTCAATGGCATATAGCTGAAAGCATCTCTTCCAAAAAAAACCATGGCTTCGGTCCCTCCAGTCCTTTCCTCCTCCCACCATAGGCGCCCGTGCGCGTCAGGAATCACACTAGTCAATGGATGCGCAGTTGCCCGCTATTCCTGCACAGCGTGATGCATTGCCCGCGACGCATATCGATACCCTAATGTTCGTCTTGATCCGGTACTTGAGGGAGGAGGGCTAGCACGTGAGGAGCATGGGGTGCACAGGACGGAGGGGAATATAGTACAATCGGACCCGACATCGACGGCTATCTGGATCAAAACCCAATGCATTCGATGAATGACATCTTTTGGACGGGAGTTACTACGCGAATTGCTATGCGATTACCGAAAGCTCATCCGGGTGCACAGCTACCAATCGAGCGCGAGAAAATCAAAACTTTGATGAGGGTAAGCTTTGCAGATGGATAGGACTGGCTACGCGGAAGAAGGATGGATGACTCCCAGTGCAAAATCAGGAATATTGCTCTCGGTCTCCCAGGGGCGTGAAGCCTTGAACCCTCCGACACGCGCTGGTCCACGTCCTTCATCAACACCGTGAGCACCGTGAGCCCGTCTCTATCAAACAACTCCCCAGCTTTTCAAGCCCCCACATGGTACCCAATTGCAAGAGACATCGCCACATAAGGTCTCGAACTCGGATTCGGGAGCACCGGGACGATAAGGCTAGTTGCTGCGGCATTCTGGAGTGAAAGCGGCGGCATGGAGAGCAGTTGCTCACCAAATAGGGAACCTGATCACCGTCGTCGCTGTTCCACTGCTTCTACTCGACCTCCTCGAAGTCGACCTGCTCCTTAAAGTCGACCTCCCAAAAGCTCCAGCATCCAAAAGCCCCAGCACCCAGAAGCCTTAGCACCGAACCGACGCTTGGCTGCGCAAAGCGCGCCACTGAGCAACGGAACTGGACACATAATTTGACACTCCAGGGAATAGAACTGTATGCACGCGTAGACCGGAAGTGTTGGTGTAGAAGCACGACTCGGAAGGCCGAAATCGAACGCTCATCCAACGGAGGTAGGGAGATGCCGATGACTCAGGCGAGCCAAGCATGGCGACAACGCTGGATGGACTGAATGCGTGTGGGTCGCGCTGGTTGAACAGAGAGATCGAATGGGGGGTGGAGAGCGAGTTTCGGACGTTCCTCGCGTACTTGACCTTCTTGTCATATTTCCGCGCCCTCCTTGTTCTTCTTGTCCTCGCCTTCATGCTCGTGCTCCTCAGGTGCCGCTCTTCCTCCACCACCACCAAAAAATGTCCTAGATTTCGAGTTCAGGTAGGTACCTGTCGCGCAGCTCCTGACAGGGGTTTGAATCGACCCCAAAGTCCGAGGCGGGGATGGTAGGGCTGGACGCAAAAGACACAGACGGTCGAGCGCGTTTTCAAGAGCCATCCCCGCTACTACTGCATGGCTGACAGAGGTCAGCAGCATGGCTCTCTGGATCTGCTAGATGGGAATGGGTCGAGCTGGACGAAAAAGGTGCGGTGGATGTAACGGGATAGATGTGGCGAACGCAACTGGGCGGGCGGGGTGTGATCAATGTGCATGGATAGATGGGTAGAGTAGAGTGGGCACGATGGGCGCAATTTGGCGGAAGGCATAGTAGGCTGAACGGGATGAATTGGGGTGTGGCTTGTGCGGAGCAGTACATAGATAGGTGGGCTACGGGCTGCTGATACAGCTCTACTAGCACCAGACTGGTACCAGTCGGATAGCACGACTCCGAACGAAGCCGTCTTCGAGCTTCGACAGGCAGACCCGCTCGTTCTCGCCGTTGGTCCCCTAGTCCTTTTAGTCCTTCTAGTCATCCCCCCTGCCCTCGATGGCGAGGACTCCTTCACATGCCCCTGCTCCTTCACCCTCTTCATGCACGAACTCATGACACTGCGCACACTGTTCGTAGTGCACAGCAGCTAGATACCAATCCAGTACCCAGTGCATAGGAAGTAATACGCGGGTCTCAAGCAGACGACTGACGTCAAGCGGTTGGTGGATCAGTGCCCGCAAGGACAGCAGCTCGTGCAAGTACCACGCAGGAGAGGAGAGGATCTCTGTCGAGTGATACGGGGTCGCAATATGGCCTCTGCATAATGAACGACACGACACGCACGGCTACCATGGTTGTGTTTCCACGTCACGGAACTGATATCTGGGTGCATGGGTCGATCTGTATTCTAGAAGAGAGGAGTGAGAACTAGCGAGGAAAATTGCTGGGACTTACCAAAGAGCGTAGAATGATCTACACACTAGCGAGCTACTAAAGCCCGCTGGGTTAGCCTCTGGGCAAACTCTAGTCTCTGGCTAAGCGAACAGGCAGAGGCATCGAAAATGATCAGGGCTGGAAGGAGAATCACAACGTCAGCGCGAAAGCCACCCACAATAAGACGAGAAATACGCACCATGTGAACCGGCTCAGACTGAGTAGATTATTGGACACCGAACTAAGTGAAGAGCGTTGAACGTCAACGTCGAGGGGGCACATCAGTGTTGTTACATAAGCATCCCCCGGTTCGTCCGCACCGGTAACCCGCGCGCGTTTCGGCCGCAGCTATTTTCCTCTAGAATGATGACTCTGACCCCTCGTCAACCTTCCAACTCGCACCAGTGCCACTCATCGATTTCTCAAGCCCAAAGGTCCTCACAATCACTGTTTTCAACACCCTAATAGTACGCTGCACTCCATCTTAAGCTCCGGAGTCAGACTATTGCCTGCAAATGGTATCCTAGTTCATTGGTGCTTCCCTCGACATCCTCTCATGCATGCGTGATCGTTTCAGTTGAAACGATACGCTGCTTTTCAAATCTCGGAAGATAGTATCCTTCGCACTCGGGAGTTATCTAAAAACCAACACCCCTCCCCAAGGAGAAAACCCGGGGTCACGGTATGTACCCAAATTGTGTTTTCGGTATGCTCGCAAGCGGAATTTACCTACGGCTGCGCTCCGAGTGACAGCAATGTATGCCTCGGAACACTCGCATTGTATACCTCCACGGCACAATTTTTTCACGCTGTAGACGACCGGGCTTTCGCAGTCTTTCGACCCACTTGCAAGCCGTGCTCGATGGGTCTACTCGCCTTGCTCAATGATCCTGTCCCTGGGCTCGATAACCTGTTGCACCCTCTTCGACAAATTTCAAACTCTTAAGTGGGAGCATACGCCTGCACAAACTGGGTTTTCTCCTCGACTCGGTGAGACAGCTACGCACTATATATTCTAGTACGAGACGTAAAACCTCTGAATCCAGTGCGATAAAACTCCTACGTCTTGCACCGTCTGGTTGTCTATTACTTATACATATGCTCTGTATAGAGGCATTTCACCGCTTCATTGGGTCCGCCTGTCTTCGTTCGACCTGCTCATGCGTCCCCTTCGGTGGGCTTTGACGCCTTTCTACGATGATACTTGCATGTTGTCTTTTCTAATAGCTCACATTTGGTGTACTACTCGCTTGATCTGCATGCCCTATTCTACGGCATCTATGCTACGGATCTCGAAAAGGTTTTATTCGACTAGATGATAGAATAAATAATAGCAAGCTCTTCTACACGCCATTAACTCTAGATTCCCGATTACATGTCTCGGTGCTGCGTCCTTCTGCTCACTGATGATCTCCAGGTCTGTAGTAGGATATGAGTACAGCCGAAGTCGTTTCTCTGGAATATAGCTAGGATGTGTAGATCATGAGGGATATCGTAGACGATGTAAGGCCCAGACCAAGGCCATATGTATGTGTAAGTTATAATACAGTATTCATCTGTTTACTAGTCCAGCAACGTATAACGCGTTATGCGTGCTCTTACACATACGACCGGAACCTGTCTTGGTTAACATCTCGATTATGATTCGTCAAATTGATTCGTCAAGCTTTCTTTTGAATATTTCATTTCCCTTCAACTCATTTATTGCAATTATATTCCCATTTACCCTAACGCCAAGAGAAGACAAGGTTCTTGGAATAGAGACTTACTTTTCTGGCAAATAATCTTCAGCCCAGCCTTACCCCGCATATTCAAGACTCGAAGTTCGACCTCTAATTGGGAAATTTGCTGGATAATGATACCGGAGTGCATTGGATTCCGGAGTTTAACTTAAGTATATACACGTATATTTATGGCCATTGGATCAAGTCAACGCCATCTAGTTGCGATCAGACAACCACCGGAGAACATCGTTTGGTAGTCCCCATTCATAAAGATGATCCAACGCGAATTTCCAAGCGAGATTTTCCAGCTCTTTCGAAAGAAAGGCATTCTGCAGATGGAAAAAAAAATTTCTCTCTGCATACTCCAGCATCTTTAATTCTGATGGGAGTTTGTTAAAAGGCTGTCGAACGAATTGTAAGATTTATCTATTTTGTTTTGAAAGAATGATATTTAGACTCGCATTCGTTCGTGAACTTGAGAAAACCATCAAAAATCGCTGTGAAATTATTGCGTGTACTTCCGGGGTAACACTGTATTTTCCGGAACGACATGGATCAGTGAGGAATTCTTTGAATGTAAGGAGTTTCATGACGTCTCGGTATCCGAGTATGGAACGGGGAGCGACCCCATCCAATTCAAAGTAGCTGGTAATACAGGAAGCCTCTGTCTCTAGAGCGCCTGGAAGCAGTCGCCAAATAACATAGACATCGTCAGTGTACTCGTGCATCAGAATGCCTAGCAAAGTTGGGTCCCAAGCTTGGTCGCGTAGTCTAGTTTCGAAATTTGTATCGAGGGCTGAATGAAATCTGTCTCGGATGCAAGCTATATCTTCTTCTGGTAGGTCGCATGCCTGACAATAATAAAGTCTGAAATGATGCAGCAATTCGGAATCATAGTAGGTTAATTTAACGCACCTTTGATAGCCATTGAAGTATGTGCAAGAGAATATCTAATCGCTTCACCGGTAGCTCTATGACAAGGCCTGGGACCACAAGAAACGAATCCTCCGCCCACTGTCTAACATCCTAATTTTTGAAAAACCCCGCGATACGGGGAGTTTCGGCCATGAACTTTCGAAAAGTCCTCAGTTCCAGCAATTCCGACGACATCAAAGTATCCAGGTTGTCGTCTTTGAGATTTGATAGGCATTTTCTGAGCAACTCGGTAAAAACCTTGTCAAGAGCACTCGAAATAGCAGAGTTGGTAGCCACGACATTGTCAGATGTCAAATCTATGGCCTATGGTATATTCAATGAAAGAAACATAAAAAAATGTAATTATAAATACCTTTGACCGAACCCAGTGAAGTACGCCTTCAAGCACGTCAATTTGCTTGAAGTTGGTGGAATAAGATCCTGTACTATATTCCACCCATCGCACAATGTTGAATGACTGAAGTGTCTGTAAGGCTTCCCATCGTGGAGCACAAGACATCAAATGATTATGCCAGTATGTATATGCATATTTATCCAGGACGCTCTGGCGCTTTTCTGATTCAACAGATCTTCGTCAACAAACAGAATCTATTAAACCAGAGATTGCAAACATACACCTACTTGAGTGATATTCCCCCATATTTTCTATCACAGATTGACAATGCTTCATTGCATTCAAGTGCATCTCATTGAAGTCCACAAAAAACTCTTGAGAACGGGAGGGATCAACTAGAAAGTCAGAAAATGATGCATGATAGAAGGAAATCGCCTGGGAAACAGAAAGAGGATCCCTTGAATCGGGGATTGAAAGAAGGGAATGTACATCAACTAGTAGGACGCCCAGTTCTCCAGGATTTAGACACAGAAAGGTTTCCAGAAGAGGAGGTGGTAAAGACTCATAGAGAATTAACAGCATACCAATTACGTGCATGGTTCGATGAACGTCAGCCACTGATTTCAAAATCTGCATATAAAGCAAATCGAGCTCGGCAAATGGACGCTCATTTCCAGGACTAGTCATTCCAAGAATCATATCCAGCCGCTCAACGGGATGATGACGACGGTCGTCGACGAACTTCAGGACAGTGGATGCATAGATAAATTGTCCCGAGGACTTGGAGACAAGTCGATCGATGACTCCATCCGATGGCCATGGCTCTATGTCAGATATTACTGACCAAAGATGGCGATGTTTCCTTTGAACATCCAAGAATCCGCTTCGCAGGTACTTTCGAATGTCTTCCCCTGCCTGGTATGTATCGTCAAGTATAATACGACGAACCATGCCCCGCAAATGAGGCCCTTGGAACGTTTCGCAGATATCTGGTTCAGGGCGGCTGGCAATTAAAAAACAGAAAGGAAGCCTTTTGCCAACCAAAGAGATGGCGATGGCTCGCAAGATTCGACATTGGGTTTGCGAGTTATTACATTCATCAAGCCCATCGATGATGAGAATGCTGGGCCATTGTTGACCGAAACCGAATAGCTCAATAAGCCACTGTTTCAATCTATGTGATCTCTTCGCTTCCTTGATAGGTTTGACAAGGAGTTCTTCAACTTGCACTTCCAGTGTTCTGTTCAGAATAGATGGGTCGTGTTCCAATACTCTGAGGATAAATGGTTTCAGAATAGGAATTGAGACAATGAGTTGATAGGCTAGTGTAGCGACTAGAGGCTTTTCGCTGTTTCGATCTTGAGAGGTGCGAGAAAAGAAAAAGCTGGAAGCAAGAATCCTCTGATTTTCGCATTCTTCTGCAATTGTTTGGGCAATGGCAGACTTTCCCGCCCCAGCCGGTCCAGATAGCCATAAAATCTGTGTCGATTTGACTGGATAGTGAATCCAATCATGAATGGTTTTGACAACTGCCTTGCGCGTGTCAGGATGACATTTGGGAGGGAGAAATCGTTCTGCAGCATCATGAGATGCGCCGAAGGCACAAGCCTGTTGAAGGCGCTCGAAGCCTGCACTGATCAACGATGGATAACGAAACATGCATTAAGCTTTAACTTACCATCTCTTCCGCTGTTAGACCCTGGAGCTTGGTGATGATGTTCGTGCCGTGACACTTGGAAAGATCCTCCATGAATGTCGAAATGTCGTGCACCTTCTAACATTGCCATTGCCAGTGCGGTTGTGGGTCACCTTGTTCAGGAGATAGGGTGAATATAGAAAGAAAACGGACTTGAGCTAGCGCCTAGAGTTGCTATAAATTTCAGCGCTCTAGCACGATGCGTGAGCACTGCATTATCAGTGGGGGTGGGCAATTGTCGGAAAAATCCCAATTAGCATGTCAGTACTTGCGGCAGCTGATGGTCTTATAGGTGCTGATCAGCCTTGGCGTGTAGACATATCGGCACATTACCAGGTCATGTAACCTTACGCTAAGCGCTGGTATGTATGGCGAGTGCTGATAAATTTCCAAGGGCGAGCATATCAGGACCTTATCAGGTCACCCATGTTACCGATTAAGTACTGGGTCAGTACGTACTCTGGTCAGGATATATAACATCTCTCCATTTTCGAGTCGGTGCCTGTCAGCTACATATAAGTCAACGCAGGGGTTCTCAGTCCATCCTTCAATCGTCCTTGATTGGACGCTTGTTCCAGATTACGAGTGTAGCTGCACGACTAGTAAGTTCTGGAGTAACTCATCGGGCGAGTGGACTTGTGAGGCGTGTGGGACGTGTGGCTCTTACTTGAAGAGCCCCACTTTGTTAATTAATTACCATGATGCGTCAAGGTGGAGCAGCCCCACAAACATATATAAAGGCGACCTTTATACCAATCGGCATCCCCAGTTGAATTCTTCTCTTGTTCTCATAGTGAAAGGTCAGTTTCTTCACTGTCCTTCAGCATTATAGTCACTCACTTGTTACTTACTATATTTGAAACGTTTATGTGACGCCATTGCTACGTAGTATTACTAGATGAGATGTAGTTGGTGCGCGATTATTTTTTCTATTGACATTTCTGCATTGCTGATACTTGTTCAGGTCCACTGGGTGCTGTCACTGTGCTTCAAGTGGTTCAACTCGAACACACCTGCATCCATTAGTCAAACAACTATTGGCTACGAGGAATGCCCTACGATGCGTTGTAAGTACAGTACCTGCCAAGGTTCTTGCTGTTATGTAGCTATGCATGTAGAGTATATGCGTATAGCTTGAAATATCATTATTTTTGCTTTTCTTTTTGGCATGAGGATCTGAACATCAAGCTCAAAAATCAGGAGGGGTCCTGATTGCATACATTAACCTGAAAGTAAGGGAAAGCTCTGACATGCTGTCTCACTACAAAAATGTTTGATCACTAGAAGTCATTACGGTAATTACTGATCCAACGAATAAAACTGATCATACTTATACGAAACTTCCGAAACTGACATGCTACCCAGAAAACTGACGGTCTGACACGTACATATAGGCACATATTCGCGGATAATTCTATTTGGAAACCCACTTTCAGGGGTTTCAGCTGAAACCCCCGTACAAAATGAAAGTGGGGGTTCTTTG
>JASFDH010001238.1:0-16067 GCA_036937195.1 Nidularia pulvinata
AGAAAACATCACTGGCGCGCGCAAGTCGGTCCTCTGAGTGCCGGAGGATGGGTGAGGAGAAGAAGATGGGTACGCCTTATGACGAGACCCGCAAAGCCTCCTGTAGAAGACCGAGATGAAATCGTCAGTACCCTTACTACTATTGCCACGAATGACAGGGAACGCCAGTGGAAGAATCGTAATTCGCTGGTTTCCTCTCTTGTATCCAGCATGACTGTCTCCACCGATATTGACCCCGAAGAAGTTTGGGAAGGGGCGGAGGCGGAGGCGGATTGGCAGCGCTGTCGGAAACTTATGAGGACATTCGGGACGGATGGAAGGATACTGGAAGTATGGAGATTGTGGCTTGGATACTATCATCCGGACCATAAACATAAGTTCACCGAAATTAACAACAAGGGAAAGAGGAGAGAGAAGCAGTGGACAGAGGACGACGGACCCATGCTCTCTGAAGCGACTGTCCCAGACACCTCTTCTGCAAAGGCCTCACGAACACCGCCCCCGTTGCAGTACATTATCCCTGTTCTCCGAAAACATGTTTGTTTTCCGCCATATACTCTAATGCTTCACATTCTGACCCCACCTATTGACACAGGGCCCTGATCTCCTACGCTCGTTTACGTTTCCTGAATCCCGTGCCCAATTCCTCCAGCTTTTGGCCTTCGCAGGCGCACTCCCTGAACTCAACGTTGGCCTTGGAATTGGATTTGGCGCGAGCGAAGTCGATTTCTGGAGCTATGTCAGTGATTTAGGCGAACAGCTCGGAGTCGCAGACGTTCCTGACGCGTTCCGTGAATCTACGCCGCCGATTATCGAGTCTCCCGAAGAAGAGGAGCAGCAGCTCAAAGTCAAGAAGAGCGACGAGTTTTTAGCTCCGTCCTCTTGATGCCGTATCTGTTTATCTTTTATTTAGGGTTTATGTATAACATTCACATCTCCACTTGCAACATTGGACTACATTGATTACTTCATATCATGCATACATCATTTACTTCAAACCTGCGCAATTACTACCTACAATTCATATATTTCCCAATCTCCTGCATTCCTTGTCGTGTTACCTGTTGTCAGCAACTGTTGTCACTTCTGCTATTGCCGTTTCATTTTGCATGTGCTATGTCTGGCGAGGCTTCTTTGTAGAATAGTGTTCACTACTCAAAGTAAACAAGTATATTGTGCTCTTCAGTCGCGATTCACGGCTCACAAGCATCGCCAAGTGCCAAGCTTGCGCGCCGATTGATGCGAATGCCAATCACATGTCGACAGCCTACTAACGCGCCTCCACGTGAACGTCCTCCCAAGACGCACCGTGACCCTCCACAAATTCAGGAAGACTTGGTGATGCCGTACCCACCTCTTCAGCGCCTACGCTAACGACGACGTGCCTCTATGCCATGCCCGTGTCTCTGCCGTTCTCAACCGTCGATGATTTGAAGAATGCATGCCTTGCCGCGCTCCCAACGATGCCGGATGACCCGACCCATCCAATGCAAATAGCCCTCAGGACCTATGCCCTCTCCCTCTCCCTCTCCTTGGGTCCATCTCTTATACCTTTCGTGACTTCTCTGGCTACTGCTAAACGGTCGCAAAAAACAGGCCTGGCAGCTCTTAGGCGCGTTCTGAGACGAGAGT
This sequence comes from Nidularia pulvinata, assembly GCA_036937195.1. Lineage (NCBI taxonomy): Eukaryota > Fungi > Basidiomycota > Agaricomycetes > Agaricales > Nidulariaceae > Nidularia > Nidularia pulvinata. The sequence goes on from JASFDH010001238.1 coordinate 1,633, forward strand.
TTGGCTACGATGGATTCGCGTTCGCCTTGACACTCTGTGTCGGTGGAGGTGCTGCCATTAGACATCTGTGGAACGCCGTGGACAACTGCGAGGGCTCATACAATACCCTTCCCGTAGATGAGGCGACCCGCACTCCTCTGGACCGTATTCGGCGATATATTCTCCGGTTACGAACGTGGCTGCAGTCCTTAAAGCTCTCCGAGGAGCGTAAAACTCTACTGTCTAATGTGCTTTCATCCTCCATTGGCATTCTACTTTTGCAGGCAGGGAGACAACGTGCATCTCGCTTGCGTCGCAATATGCCTTCACCCTCCATTGTGGTGCCGTTGACACCCCCGACCCCGGTAGGCTCGCCTCATGCCGATCATTCTTCGCCAACTTTAGATTTGACCTTGCTTCTTCTCGTGAGAGCACTGGACTCCCTTGTCCAGGCATCTATACTCCACTTTAGACGACCCAAACCAAATCAAACCAACCTCCACAGATCTACGGACCTGCAGCAAGATAAAGACCAGCAGCAGGAGCTTCAGAGGCATATATGGACGTCGCGCATTGACGCGCTTGTATTCTGGGCGAGCAGTGCGAGGTGTGTTTGCAACATTATCTATGTCTAGACGACGCTTCTGACTGAATTCGACAGGATAATGTGGTGCTTTTTCTATCAACCAGAAAGGTAATAATTTATTCTCTTCTGTATGCGAATCTCCATTTAAATGCTCGTACCTTCGACCAGACTTCCACGCTCTTATGTCAAATGGATCAACACACTCGCGAGTGTAGATGAGCGTCTCCTCTATGCCCTCAGACTGTTGCGGGACGGCACTTGGTCGTATCGCACCGGCTCTCCGACGAACCAAGGTCTTCTGCGTACATACGCTCGGGATCTAGGATACCCTGCCTCTTGGGGAGATCCAAGTATGCTTCCCGCGTACGGCGGAGCTGCTGCGACTGCAATTTGGAAGACGCTCGGTGTGAAAGGTCGACCTGGGGTAGGGGGCTTGCCTTGTGAAGTCGTACATGGGCACGTGGGGTTGAGTCTAGGATTGTCGGGTAGCTGTACAGCCAACGCAGTGCTGAGGGGTATGAATGCATTCATGGAGGCCGTCGCGATTTATCTTCCTGTATGTATTTTCCTTTTCATTCCCGCTTGCTGGATTCACACCACATGCGATAGGTTCATTTCGCCCCGATTCTCCTCACGCGACCACAGACTCTCCTCCAGCCTCACAGATTTTTCACCACCCTCCTAGGCGCTCTTCGCAGTGCTTCATTCCTATCCTCCTTCGTGGCATTGTACTGGTATCCGGTGTGCATCACGCGCACCATCGCGTTTGCTAAATTACTTCCGTTCATTTCGCACGACTTTTGGGACGGGCCTCATGGCTGTATCCTTGCAGGCTCCCTAATGTGCGGAAGTAGCATCTGGATCGAGAATGGGAGGAGAAGAGGCGAAATGGCCCTTTATGTGCTCCCAAGAGCCGTCAGGGCTTGCTTGCCGGACGATTGGGTGAAGAGTGGAAACAGCGGTATGCGTATGGTTGAACGGTCCGTATTCACATTTGACTCTGGTGTCGACCGTGGTTACTGACATCATTCTAGTCTGGCCTTCATTCTCTCCATTTCATACATCCTTACAGCAGCCGTTCACCGGCCGGATACCCTTCGAGGCCTTTCTCGTTGGACCGTTTCCTTCGTTACAAATGGGCCCAGCACAGGCTTTTGGAAGCGCAAGCGACGAGACCCCGACATTCCTCCAACCCCAGCAGTCCCTGATGGCGCTGTAAAGGCCATTGATTCATTGGAACACCCTGATACCCACAAAATTTCACATACCCCTTGATATAGGATCATTCGTGTAGACCATTATACATATTATTTACGGTAGGAAGGCTGCCTGTATTTTAATAACTTACAATTAAACATCATATGTACTGGATACATGTCTCCGGCACTTTCCACCCATTCAAGCAAAAAATTACGCAGCCCAAAGGTTTAAGCTGTGATCGTAAAATGAGCAACTGCCCACTATGGTTTGGCTATCCTCTGAAGTTGGGCTGAAAGACCAATCTACCCCGTAAGCCAATGATTCGTGTCTATCAAAGCGTTTGACGATCGTGCCTATTTCTCCAGGATTATCAAGGTCAAATCGCACCACCTTAAACCCATCATGCATGCACGCAACAAGGAGGTCTTGTTTACGAATCGCAGATGGATGCCATTTAACTCGCCACGCCCCTCCACCTGCGTCTGCCTGTGCCAACGAAACGAGTGGTTTTCGGACGTCAAACAGTTGGACCATATTATTGTAACTATGTGATTACTCAGCAGTAGTTCATAAAGTGGTTTTGAGCACCAACCTTCCTACCGCTATCAGATGCTCAACATGAGGGTGACTCTGAATCGAAGTGACCCCTGCGTCAAAGCTAAGAGCAAATAAGCGGCGAGTGTGGGGAGATCGAGGGCAATCCCACCGTTTGTTGGTGAACGTTGGCTTCTCAAATCCTTGTCGCATATCCCACCCTTTGAGCTTTAAATCATCACCACCTTGGGAAAAATAGTTCAGCGGTAATCCGAAATACAGTTATTCAAGCATGATCAACCTGAATAGATGGCATTGGTGTCCCAATAATTCCATGCTGCAATCCATGGCTCATGGTCATGAGCATGCCAAGAATCTGTCAACGAGAGCCTGCCTTCAGAAGGTCGTAGGATGCAAAGTAAGCCATTCGAAAGAGAGACGACGAGATTTCCCAGATCGCTAGTATCCATGGCAGATTTAGTAGCCGCGGGTTCAGTTATTCATGCAAGGCATACGTTCCGATTGCCCTACGGTTAGACCAGTCCATGGATAGACATAGAACGTCGGACGATGCGCATTGTATCGAGTCGCACTGCTTGAGAACGCGCTACTGACCACACGATTTCAGAACTAGAAGCGAGGACAGAGAAAAGGCGCTCAACCTCGTTATCCTGCCATTCGTGAAGCGTCACCTTTCCCTCCGAATCTGCTATTCCTAGAACAGGTGTAGAGGAAACATCTCTGTGACACCTGTGTCGCCCGGTTAATCAAGGAGGACAAGTGCGAGAGCAGAGCAAATACCACTTCATATCCAAGATAGCAGGGAGATCAAAGGAGTGGATTTGATGGCTGTGAAGGCATATTATCAGTCAGTTCATTGAAGTGAAATTAACTTAGACAGTGTACTATAACAGGCTTCCATCTGTTCCCTTGGAATCTACCTGAAAAACTAAGCATTGCCCTCTTCGATGCTGAGGACTACGTGTCGGGTTCGCGGTTCCATCATCGTCTTCCACGACCACAGCTTGAGTTTCGTCAAGTTTGTAAGTTCCACATACAAAAATTTCGGACGATTTCGGACTGGGACAAAATTCCAAACTGTCTGCTGGGAAGACAGTGTCGAATGCAGGCATGGCGGCGAAGGATTTTCAAGTCGAACGTCATGTACAATGTTGCCGCTTGATCGAATGCAGAGCCGGCAATGGCGGCCCGCATTTTGTTCGGAGTCTTTGTTACTTACCGGATTGGGACTGACACGAACACTGGTCACGACGCGCAGCTAACTGGGCTGCTAACCGCGACTCCTCCTCACATTCAATAGGCCTTTCATTGTCTACTGCGAACACACTTCACTCTCTCGCACGCGCTCCTTTGAAGTTCCTCAGAGCTATGGATTTCGTCCAAACCCTTGATCCTTCCAAACTCCTTTTGGGCGGAACTGTACGTCGTTCTCCACATTCTAATTCGTTGCCACGAGTATCTCAATATTCCACAGGCTCTCTCATTCTTGCTCAGTATTTTTGCAGCTCCTCCTTATAATTTGGCCATTTTTCTCTTCGGAACTTATGCCCAAGAAAATGCTGAGGCCCGCCAGTCATTCCAAACGGCAAGAGTCTGTCTCCTCGTCCTTGAAATTAGGCTTACATCGGCATTTCTTTACACAGTTCACAGGTCTCTTGGGCATCTCTACAATTTTCGACGTTATTTGGATGATAATAAATGATCAAAATGGCTTCATAAAGCTGTTGACCGTCGTTCTTCTCCTTCTTAAGGTCAGCATGTTCCCATGTAAACCAAACATACCCTCACGATATTTATGTATAACAGATCCCAACTTTTCTTGTATTTGCCAGCGCTCTTCGCCAACGAGGAGGCCAGTTTGGTGGACTCGGACTCGGAGCACCTGATCTCACAGGCCCTACCGGTATGCAACATGATGTATTTTCAATACTTATACTGATTCTGCTTGTGTACAGTATGGTCTATGCCTGGAGGTTTCACATCTGGAGGCCGAGATGGGTATCAGACTGTCGACGACGATAATATTGGCCGAAACACGAGACCCCCTGCACCGGTAAACTCTACGTCCATTCCACAGGGCGCTCCGGTTGCACCTGGTGCATACCAAGCCGTGTAATATAATCAGGACTTTGAATTTCTGTGACGCTTAAAACAAAATAATTTATGATCAGTCCTATTCTATTCTGGCAATATCGATAGTTTTGTTTCCAGAAGTCCACTAAATACCGGAAGTCACGAAGAAATTACACCAGGTATCAAGGAGTAGCAGAGGAAGACAAATCACGTTCTTGTTCCAATTCATCCCCTAGTTCCGATTCATCTTCGGGTTCCAATTCATCCTCCAACTCCAAATCGTTTGCAATGCCTTGCATGTACATCAGCAGTTCCATCTGTTCCTCTACCTTCTTTCTAGCAAAAAGCCAGGGACAATCCAGAGATTCACACTCGATTGGCTCCCCCGGTGCTAAACTTGTGCACGAGACACAGACCGAGTGAGAATCCAAGAGTCTCTTCTCCCCTGGCCGGATGCGAAACCCGAGGTTTGCTATCGTCTCTTGAGTGGAAATGTAACAATCATAGCAAAGTCCTACGTATGCGTAAAGCAATTAGAGGTGATAACAATGATTTCTGGGGATAGCGGATACCATCATCTGCCTCGGATTCCCCGCATAAAATGCATTGCGTACTCCGGAAGTGTTCAGTTATATGGAGCCTTCCAGAAGTGTCTGTGCCGTCAAGAACAACCTTCATTGGCGAAGAAGGTTCCTGCACTGTAACTTTAGACATATCATTAAACCACTGGCGCACATCCGCTCCGACAAGATTGAAAATCCGTTCCAACGGAGGTATGAGCACCCTTGAGATATAGTATGTCGCATCAAGACGCAACTGGCTGGAATTCGATGTGAGTTAGGTACTTATGACTTTAGCGTATGCAAGAATTACCTGTTATTGATTAGCTCCAATGGATTTACGGCTCTTTCCACCAGTCGTGAGCCAGGTGCGCCTCGAACGATTACATATGGCACTCGTTCCCCGTACTGCGGTTCGCTGTTTGGATCTTCTATAATTCGTCTTGCTGCTACCATAACACCTGGTGGGGGAGCAACTCTATCACTGCACGGTCCTTAGTATAGAGCTCTGGCCATTAAGCAGATTGAATCGTAGCTCGTACCTGTAAGTACCCATCCTTACCTCCTTTGCAAAGATAAAGTCTTGAATAGAGGCCTTATTTTCGAGGAGTTTAGCCCAAGAGTTATAGCAGTATTCTTTCACTTCGCTGAGGTCTTGCGTACGAAACAATATCCTGGTAGGCAATATGTCAGCCTAACTATAGAGGATGCACCATATAGTAGAGTACTCGCTTAAGGGTGTTTTCTGTCATCTTTCGTTGGGCAAGTACGCCGTCTCTTCGAACAGTCTCGATTCCTTTGGCGTCGAATGCGGGCTCCTCTTCGTCCGCATTCTCGTACTTGAATCCGACATAACGCTTTTTCGCTAGGAGAACACATGGAAGATAAACCTAAACTCGAAATTACTCCGCAAATAGTATGTGTAGTAATGTTCGCTCCAAACCTTCTCGAACTTCAGCTTAATTGGAGCTGGGTTCAGACTAGTAATCGTGTCTGCGATTTCGTGTCCGATCCGGAAAGCTTGATCCTTGGTCTTTCCCTGCAAGTATCTAGATATTCAGGTGAATTAAAAGATTGAAACCGGTGGAAAGTCGATGACATACACGAAAACACTATCTGTGTCTCCGTAAACTACCTGGTTATTTTGTTAGAGTTCCGGTTTATCTAGAAAGACAAATTTTACCTGTGCACCCCACTTCGAAGTGCTATTTATCACTTCAATAGCCTATGTACTCTAGTTATGTAGAGCAACCATCGAACTCGTAGTTACTTACCTTCTCCAGTGTTTCACGACCTGTTTGTACAATGCTGTCTGCGATTTCTACCGCCGGCATTCTGCCAGAGTAGGTTGCAGCAGCATATCCGTAGGTGACATTAGCTATATATTTCAGCCCGAGCTGTCTAGCGTCTAGTATCCTTCTAAGCGCCTGAAGAGCAACAATGTTAGATATAAATGAAGGGAAAAAGAAAAAGACCTCTAGTCCTTACCTTGTCTTCCTTGGAGTTCTTCATTGCTTGCTTAACCATGACTCGTGTTTCTAACAATTCCACCAACATCCTTCCCAACAGACCTTTACGGACCTCAGGTTTCACATACATGATACCATTTGGCGCTACTACGTAATAATGAGCATTGGATCATAGAGATCGAACAAATAAAAACGTACCAGTGATGTGGTCGTGCAATGTTTCCAATAAGCCAGATGGCAGATCCAAGTCCACGACGCCAAACTTATAAGTGCCTTTAAAATCTGTGATTCGACCAAGACAGGTTGAATAGCAGTAGTTATATCCAATCATAACGGATGGATAGAGGGATTGAAAATCAAGAACAACGAGGGGGCTGGAGTAGAATGCAGACATAGGTTCCATGATGAGAGGCATGCATTCTGCAGCATTTTGTTTGCCAACCTAGGCATAGGATATTGGGTTACGATGAGACACTTGGACATCATGGCTTTGGCTCTCACATCGTTCTTACTAGGTGATATTAGGACAAAGCATTCTGGTTTTGCTATCCGAAACATGAAGGATTCCACTTTGAACTGAGAGCCACGACTAATGACAGAGAAGAAGTCCACCCCGAAAACGCGGGCGAACTCGCTATCAACATGATCAGGACTAAGATTGCAGAAATAATAAAAGGCATCTCACGCTGTTTTGGTCACTATTTCGGCTTCCTCCAGTATTCGAAGGTCCATGAATGAGCGGTCGGATAAATAGCGCATGAGAGTAGCCGTGTGTGCAGGTACAGGGCTCCAATACCATTTCGTTAACGTCGCGAAACTATAATGAGGAATTCTTTTATCGAGTGAATATTGTACATACCCATGTTAAAAATAGTCTTCACCTCAGCCGGAGAATGTGAAATGCGACATTTTCAAACGTATAGCTAGTCAGCGTTTGTTCCGCTCGCATAATCCTCCATAGATTCAAAACGTGGCGACCAGCAATCTTGAGCGACGAATTATGACGGACCCCCCATTGGTCCATTCCCCCTGCTCGTTGAGGAGGTGCTCGAGATAATAGCTGGGCGATATCGAAACCTATTTGAGATATTAGAAGCGAAATATTAAGAATGTAGAAAGCTAACCATGCTGCTGTCCTCTGACATCGAGATAACCCCACGATCCCCGCTGAACCTCCCATCCGACAATAATGTCGGGATCAAACTCGAGGGCAACGTCGACAATCTTATTCAATAAATCAATCTCGTTGTCGACGATGTCGAATTTGATGTGCCGAAGTCGACGCTGGTCAAGCTGCGGAGTACGGACCACGATGGTCCCTGTTTGTATCTTCTCTGTCCCACAAACATGGTAAGCATAACATGCAGCAACGAGTTCATCATTTTTCGGATCAGGGACTTTGTCTTCCTGGGTGGGGGCTATGAAAATATTATAAATATGTACGTTGCACGGATAGAATAAGGCAACGAAAACTCGCCGAAGACTTCCAGAGATAAAATACTCATGTTCTGCTTCTCGCGAGACATGTCAGAAGCTGCTGTCACTGGCGAAGTTTTGAACCCATAAATATTCTTTTGCGTAGGTCCTTTGATCTATAAGATCACATCGTAAATGTATTTAAATGCTGTCAAGTGGGATTCAGTTTACCTGTGACCGGGCATCTAGTTTCTCAGATGCGCTAGGAACTCTTCCTTCGTCGCTTTCAAGCCACCTGCGGACTTGTTTGACACTAGGCGGACTGCTGGCATATTCCCATCCTCCTATACCACTCGGATCGAATCGTAAATTCCCGGGAAATGGCATGCTGTCGATGTCCGATACCATGTCCCATTCCTCAAGAGTACGAGTTAGATTCCCGCATTTGAGGTCATACATTACCCCAGCATACTCCCAAGGTCTTTCTGGCACGTCGGAATAATTGGAATAGTGGGGCACGCGATAGACTTTGCTCGGAATCCCGAATGCATCAAGACTTCCCATAAGACTCGAGGCGGACGGAGGTGGTATTGCATACCCGTATCTGTTCATATTTACACTCTTGCATGCGGTATAGACGCGTGACAGTTGAACAGCTCTTGCAGAGATCAAATCCAGCCTTTCTCTTGTATGATTGTCTGGCTGCAATGGAGAAAAAGAAAGTATTTTCTCCACAGCGTCGTCCGAGTTATCCTGGGAAGAACTAGCGATCCTCAGTTTTTTGATTGGACGAATCTCGTCCTCTGTTGCCTCAGCGAACATGAGGTTTCGACCAACACTGAGGTCCTGCTCGGTTGAAGGTCCATTATATCCGGCCTTCTCTTGCAGCCTAAATGATAATAAACTCGACTGTATTTGAGAGAAGCAGAACATTGCTCACAGCAAATCCTCTTGTGTTGGCTGGGGAGATGGAGCTTGCTCCAAAGCGAGAGGCTGTATTTGGGTGATGTCGTCGTGATCTCTGAAATAGGAAGTAACTGAGGTCATTAATCCTGCAATCACCGGAGTAATGGCCATACTGAGTGGAAGTAGCATTGGGAGAGCCCACAAGTACATATGATTGCGAAACTCTTAAGTTGGAACTAACTTTAGACATGTAATACTGGCTTGAAGAGAAGTGCATCTTACCTTGTAGGTTTGAGAGGAGTATAAAGGTCCCTGGAGTCATCTTCACGTGGGATGGGTGGGCTTCAAAGATGTTTAGGAATTCATAGTTTGCAGAAGAAAGAAATAATACTACCTTGGTAGTTGATAATCAATATCATTGGTCTGGATTTCTTTGTCGTTGTCTTGAAGAAATGGGTCTTGATAATTGCTATTGCAGTGTAAGTATTAACAGCAAACATAATTCATAAGAAAGGGTAACCTCTCGTTATTGTCAACATCATTAATAAAATCCTGCAAGTCTGGTTGTAGAAGATCCCCGTCAATTGGCGCTTCCTCTGCATCCTCGTCTTCGTTGTACTGGAGTTGCTGGTGCTCTTCGGCGGGAAGTCTGTCTAATCCCATGTTCTCTAGCTCATCTAGCTGGCTGATATCTTCATTAGAGAGCATAATTACGTCGATGTCAACTTGTTCTTCCTCCTCAGTGGATCCATCGCGTACGTCCCAAAAAGGTTCTTCAAAATTGATAACGCTTTCTTCATTTCTTTCTTTTTCCACCTCGCGTCTTACAGGCTTCCAAGTCTTGTATGATTTCTCCCAAAGGGCTTCAATGCTTTCGAATGTTGTCATTGTCCAGCGCTCCCAATCGGGGTTCTTTGCTAAAATAGTAGGTTCGATTTCTCGTTCAGCAGCTATCCTCTTGTGCAGCCCCTCCCACCATCGAGCTTCAGCGACCCAGTCACCACCTGGTCCTCTAGAAGAGGCACTCAGATCTACCGGAATCTCCGGTGAAGGGTGGAGACCAAGCGCTCGACGGCGGCTGCGTTCGTCATCCCATAATTCGCGAACGCTAGGCACAAGCGGGTCGGGCGGCAGCACCGGGGCAGGTATCTCAAGCTTGTGGTGGATGTTGCGGGCAATTAGACGATGTCGGTTCAAGATTTGGGGCGCAATTACATCCACTTCAAGGGGCATTTGCGACTGCCTGAACAGTGGCGATGTATTGAATGATACAGCATTGCCATTGCTACTATCGGGCGATTCTGACTCTTCCTCGAGCTGATCTCTGTCATCAGCGCATCGCTGCAAAGCATCTTCGAGCTCAATCAAACCGCAGCCGTATAGACCAAAATCGCACATGAACTGTAAAGTATAGCTGAGATGGCTTTCATACACACGAAATCGGGTGCTCATAACTGTGCCAGACTGCATTATGGTTGTAGCACGATTAACGTAAGCGGGATCTGCGACGAGGATCTTGAGGAACGGGGAATATGAAGAGTGAAAGCCATAGAAGTGGACGCCCTTCACTAGCAAGATTGCTCGGATATATTGGGACTTGGAAGAGTGGGGATTGCGCTTTAGAGACAGGGCGATGGCGTGGTTCAAGGAGGGATTTAATTTAGCAATGTAGCGACGAACTGTACATGGAATTAGGCTCTAGTTGAAAGTATGGATGATAACAAGAACCACTCGCCATCTTTAGGGTGCAATTCGCCGGTATATTCCACGAAGAAGTAAGGGTAGACTTGATGTACGTGAACACACGCGTTTTGGCCGGTAGAGGAAGACCCATAGATACGGAGAACAGGGACGCGAGGGAGTGGTGTATTGTCAAGGGGACTAGGAGGAGCAAGGGTATAATCGATCTGGTTAATGCGCACCGCTAGCTTAGGTTGTAGTAAAGTCATAAGGTGTGTGCCGTGGGTCGCGACGTGAATGTCACTATTGTGCCTGAAATAGAACTGTGAGATTTGGTGAGCTCGACCTTCTCGCTGCTCAGCTCAGCTCTTCAATGTTCAGCTTTCGATGAGCATTTATACTCATAGAAATATTGACAAATACGTCTACAATTCTATTGTACATTGTCCTGGTCTTTCCATAAAGATGTTATTTACAGAAATTTAAGTAATCTTCGTCGCAAGAAGTCATCTTATAACGTATTCATTCGTCTTTCCTCCTGAATAACGGAGAGCACTTGCTGCCCAATCCATTGCTTGCCAGGTTCAAGCTTCACGAATCCTCGCACAAAGCCAGGCTCGACACATACATATTTCTCCCTATACATGTTTTAATTTATTATTTCCCATCTTGAGTAAAAATAGGACGTACCATCCATTCTCTTCCATATCGCCGATTTTACGACCCTCCTGCTGGGGATTCCACACTACGACGTCTTTGAAATTTGTGGCATGGACTTCAATGCCTCCACCAGGCCAGGTAACCTCATACTTTCCCGGAGCATTCTCATAGACAGAATCAGTATAAACTCTGACATCGACTCCAGCCCTGCTCTCTACTTTGGGTGTAGCTCGTGCTTCTTCGGTGACCTCTGTCTTGTCGTAGTAGTGCAAGCCTCGGAGAGGAGTGACGAGAGCTTCACTGGACGGCGCCTTGATGTAGTTATGGAGTAACGCCTGGAATTCCAGGAGATCGGGCGGGAAAGCGGTAGAGGTAGAGGTGTTCTTGACATGGATGTCAGTGCTGAGCTGATGCTCCGCCAATGTCACCACGTAGCTGAGGTAGAAAGGCCTGGAATAGACGGATGCAATGCGAGGCGAAGGATCAAGAGCTAACGCAGAAATGCGATGAGACGTGAAGGTATATCGTAGTCAAAATATAGCACGTACTCAATCTTACTGAGACGCCTGCTTCGTTGTCCATAACGATGGAATCAAATTTCCATATCTCGCTTCTTGCAAAGCCATGCTGGCTTAGCTTGGAGTGCTCGGGGTGGACAGGTGCACCAAAGCAAGGGAAGACGACGGGAATGCCGCCTCGCACAGGCTTCGAGCCATCAAGCGCAGCCTTGCCGGACACAAACAACCTCTCAACAGGTACAGGGTCGCGCTTACTTGCAGCCTTCCAGGAAATGACAGTAGCGCCGTAAAGAAGGATCTCCACAGTCGCTCCCTGTCGAGCACGTTGGAAATAAGCCGCACAAAAGAACTGAAGAGCTTGCCTTGGGATGCTTAAGGACTACGCGGTCTTGGGACTGATCGACGGGCATGATAATTTCAAATAGTAATGGGGACAAAGCTGGGGCTCAGCGGTGTGGCTGACACATATATATATTCCTCCGTCCATGAGAGATCGATGACCAGAAGTATTACAATCATGGCGAGGATGATGTTACGATGATGCCCGGTGATGATGTTCTTGCTCTAAATTAGAATTCCAGCCGGCTTGGGTGACCGGTCCGGTTACAAACCTGGGGTCGGAGCCGGCCCTAGAGCCGGCAATAGCCGGTCAAGTCTATATGTATAATCAAACACAAGACAGAAAGTGCCCTCTTTCTTTCTTTTGTGCTTGCCCCACCAGCCCATCGCCGTTTACCCTTCACTCCTTGCGATGGCCTATTCCCTCATGCCGAGCACTTGCCTCTCGCTGCAGCTGTGTACACTCTCTAAGGAGTCAAAGATAATTTGCCTGAGTCATAGCTCGCCTCGAATCGGGGATACGGTGGGCAGGCTTTGCCCTACCTTATTGTTCCCCTCCGCGCCCTTGAGGCACGGCGAGGTTTTGCCACTCACCAAGGCAATCTATGCTGATCTACCGATCTGTGCAAGCTCAAAAGGCTTATGAAACAGAAATCTCTCGGGAGGCACCAGCTTACTCTGGCAAGTTCCTTCGATATTGCGAGCGATTGTAAAAGGGTGGCTGAGACTCGCGTCGTTGGACTTCTGTCCGGGACTTGAGTCGTTGGCCTCCTTCATGTCCCTCGGGATGTAGCTATCGTCATCGGATGTCGCGAAGGCAAAGACTCTTTGGCTGCAGGCATGTTTGCTTCGCTTCTACTATGACTGTTCGGAATTCTGCACTAGGCTTGCTACCCGATGCAAGATCCGACGGTCTTTTGACGCTTATCGGCGCAGTTATCGAAACACTATTTGAGAGGGCAATTCGCATGCAAGCTTTTCTATCCCAGTACTGTCGACAAAAATGGGCACGTTCGTTCATATGGATACGTAACTTCTATGCCATCGTCCGCATGTTGACCGCGATGTATCGCCTTTCGGCTCATCGATGCTAAAGAGGCATTGCAGGACTTGCAGTTCAGCTCGCTAGAAATGGCATGTGCATACCAGCACTTCCATTCTCCGGTATGTTGCCGAGAAACGAGTACTCTTGGACGGCCATTCAAATCAGTCTAGCATCGTCCCGGGGTGTACGAGACTTCCTTCGCCACTGGCCAGGGGTTATCGGCACCCTGGTGTGCATACGCCACCACGAGGCTTGTCTCTGAAGAGGCCCGACATACAAGTTTGCAAATTGCAACAGCGCCCACTAGTGCTTCCTCAATAACGAGAGATACGTCCATTTTATTCACCTTCAGAGCGGGTTTCGAGACGGACATACGAGGTTGTCGCGCTTCACGCAGGCCGCTATCGGTGTCCTCTTCTCACTTCGTTGAGAGGCGATTCTTTTACTCTTTAGGTTGTCGAAATCGATCAAACATAATCAGATCCTGGTTCATGGGGACGTAACCGTATACCGCTACAGGCGAATAGCCAACAACGAGCGTGAAGCCAAAATCAGAAACAAGTGTAACAGCCAGTATCAAAAACGGGCGTGACAACCAGAAACGAGCATAAAGATATCCAGGCGTATAGCCAGGCATAATTGCCAGACGTCGTATCTACGATAATTCATCCAGCAATGATCACTATCATGATGATAGACGCTTAACAGCGCAGCTTCAATGTATGCACACTATTGCGAACATTGCGTATCGCTGACACTTCGGTGGATGCGATGGTTCCGTGCAGTCGAACCGAGTAGGAGTATGCCTTTGTGCATGGCTCTTATGAGGGAAAACTGCGCGAGGGACATGACATTTGTCTGTTCTACACCCTGCAGTGTGAACGCACACGCGTCGACTTCGTCTTCGCTGTCGTGCTGCTCACAAACGACTTTATCGCTTCTGGCGTTGTCGATTTCTGCACAATTTTTTCCTCCTCATCTTCTTCGTGAAGATTTTCTCGTTGAATTTGAATCGACGGTGTGTACGGTACGTGATTGTGTTCTTTCGTAGGGTTGTGCTGACGTTGGCGAGCAGATGTCGTTTCTTTCACTGTTTACTTAGTATACATGTAATGTCGCGTACTGCTTATATTATTGTTGCATTGAATGTGTTCTCTGAGACGTGTCGTGTGCGCTGTAGCGAGTCTAAAAGTTTTTGTAGTGCTTGTACCCCAAAGGAGGCCAACGATCGTGGGCGATATTTCAGAAAGGGGAATTACTCCACGTGGTGTAGTCACTGAGTGAGGCGCACCATCCTAGTCCATCCTCAATCACCAACATCGTCCCATCGCGCCTTGGCTCCCCTCCCGCATCCCCAAAGGATTGTATTAGCTCTTCCCATACATCGTAGCCTATATATCCTCTCTAGTGCGTTTTCACGCGTCCTCAAGAGACAATCGCCTAGATCTG
>JASFDH010001239.1:0-16062 GCA_036937195.1 Nidularia pulvinata
AACGTATTCGGCACGCCGGAAGCGACACCAACAGTGTATTGGATGTCCAAGTTCGCTTCAACTCCGGCTTGACTGGGCGTCTGCGAGTTGGTGCCACCGTCAAGGGTTTGAAGGGTAAATGCTGTCGTCGAAGAAAGGTCGGGACGAAGAGATTTCAAGAAAGTCGTGAGATCCGCTTGGTTAGCAAATTGGCCAATAAACCCGGAGACTCCAAGAACGTTGGATGACTGGGTGGCCTTTGTCGTCGGAATACCATAGAGAGCTTGTAAGCAAGCAGGAGTGACGGTAGATCCGCATGAAGCAGGTACGGCGCGTCCAGAAACCTCGTTAGAAGACGTAGCAGGCTTCGGTGTGGAAACAACGGGCAGATGGATGAAGGGGTTATCAAAGCTGCGTTACATTAGCTCAATAAGGCATACTCTAAAATAAAATTTATACAACGTACGTGATGGTGGGGTGAACTAGGTCAACATGACCCCGGAGAGCAGCCGGGATAGAGTATGAGAGCGTGCGCACAAACTCCTTTCCAGTCTCTGAATGAGAGAAGACAGCGAAGTCGGCATTGAGCAGAGTGTTGGCCTTGCTGGAAGGAATGGAGAACTGAAGCCAATCTCCTGCGGGAGAGATCGTCTGGGCAGTGATCCCATTAGATGAAAGCCACTCGTTGACCAAAGACACAGACTCGGGTGAGGGAGCAACGAATGCTTCAACCTAAGATAGCATCAGTATGTGGAAGTTACAATTTTCATGACGCTATTGCTCGCCTCTTCTTTGGTCAAGTGCTGCCCATAAAGCGCATTTCCGGGGGTGCTGACTTCGAACAGCGCCTTCTCAAGACCGGCCATGTCGCTCTGTGTGAGGGCGATACGAAGGTTCAGTATCTGATCAGCAGGAGCAGCGGCCGTTTTGACGAAGCCATCGGGAATGCTGCTACGCTGTTCATGCATAACCATGTTCTGGAAAACAGGGTTGGCAGAGGCGATAGCGACGAATGCCGCGAAAAACAAAGCCCTCGAGAACATGGTTGGAGTAGAGAAACCGGGCGGGTTCTGTACAGACTGTAGTTCAAAGATCCTCACTTTTTAACCTCGAGAGTTCTATGGCAATACGCATGGATTCCTGAATTGAACTCAGAACGACAGCAGAATTGCATGTGCTTAAATTTGGATGGTTAGTCGGAACGTGCTTCTGTCATGCGGCCCGCGTTATCTGTGTGCATTTTTTTCTAAGTATAAATGTGTAGAGCATGCGTGTTGGAATGGTATTCGATGGTTGCTTGCCTTCGGAACGAACTCTCAGGTTATTTATATCGTCACACCCGTTCGGAGAGATATTCACAACATAGGAACCACATGCCATCGAGGCCAGCGAAGAGCAACACGTGTGAATAGAGTTTTGAATCCACATAGGGGTCATGGTTATTTTTGTCTTTAGTTGTTCGTCGACAAAGGCACTGCGGCAGAAGCATCCTGATAGGCTATGTAGATAGTGCAGTAGCCGGGGTGCGTTCACGACCTTGCCAAGAACAGGTGGTATTGATAATGCATGGCCTTGCGAAGAATATATCTATAAATGACCAACCATGAGCAAAAATAGAATAAATGCGTAGAGGACTCACTGGCAAGTAGTCGAAAGTCGAAAGCTTCGATCGCGGGCGCCCTGATACTGTTCAAGGTATCTGTAAAGGCTACCTCAGGCCAAAACAACCACAGCACCATATGGGGAGTAAGAACCATACCATCACATTCTTGTAATAACGAGATGAATTCTTGCCTTCTGAACAGCAACAGTATTGATAACGGCACAAGGATAGCGCAAGCTGATTGAGCCCATCAGCAGGGTAACTAGTCTGTTCTGAATACTACAGAATTTCAGATTGTTTAGGAGCTCAGGACTGTACTGAGTGGCCCGGCCATTCACACTAGTAGCATAGCATGACAGAAAGATGGCGAGTGGGAAACCATAGTGAGGATCAGTATGTCGAGATCTGAGTATCCACACTCGAAGATTTTGAAATTATTGCACTGAGTTCTCCAAGCCAGCACATGATAAAACAGTTCGACATTTCGGATAGCATCGCAAGAATAGAGACTCCTGAAGGGCGGGCTTTATTGACAGTGGATATGGTAACACATGGGGCATGAGAAATATGACCATTGGAAGCTCGAGGCTGCGGAAAGAGACCGGCGGGCACTGGTATTCGTGTCGCGAGTTTGTCTAGAAAAAGATAGCTATAGTTTGGGCAATTGGCATGAGATGACGTTCAAAGCGGAAGACGCTCGAAGCTTGTCCTGTAATCATGGTGAAGTTCAAGCGCTGAAGGAAGGATCAGGCAGGTAAGTGGAAGAAAAGCTCGAAGCATAATTCTCACGCCTTTGTTACTCTTTGTTACTATTTAAGTTTTGGGTCTGCGAGTCCGGAACAGTCCGTCTCATTCTGAGCCACTACTATCTAATCATCTATATTCTTCTTTCACGTCGACACCTGCGGAAAGAAGAGAAAAGGGCACCGTCATTACTATGCTAAAGCCAGTATTCACAAAATCACATTGCCCCTTCTTCCACGGGAAACCCGAGACATCCTAACCTACACCGAGTTTCGCCGGTCTGGCGGTTTGCCATGAGCACTGCCTCATATCTGAAGATTCACTACCGTAACTGACATAGGTATTTCGAAAATTTTGAATATTATTTAGCTGACGTTGTTGGAACATACTCGTCTGGATGGATCTCTGGAAGCTGTCGACGCTCAAGAATTTCAAGCGCAGGATAAATCTATAAACTTTGGAAACCTCAGCAATGTCTATAGAAAGCATCTGGTTGCTTTATTCAAAGTCTGGGAAAAACGCATTCTGGATCATTAAATGTCTGATTTCGTAGCACCCCGCCGTCCCCTAGACCATCATCATTAGCTCCTTAATCTGGCAATCGTCTTCTGCCCTCGAGCAGGCCGATCATAGAACCCCCCTTTTCCTCTCCCATCCCTCTCCTTTTCCTGCAGAAACACCTTATTCCGTCTCAACGCGGCCTCTCTCAGGGGATGCCCCTCCGTCAAGTTCCCCATAGCTCTCTCAACACCATTGATCCACTTCTGGATCCTCTGCTCCTTGGTCTCCCATTCATCTTCATCTGGGAGCGGAGCATCCCATGCAGTACGTTCATACCACTTCATTTTTACCCCCTTCTCTTCTGGATAGGTCGGAGGGGACCATGATATTTCTGGTGTCGCCGATTTGCGTGCGGGCACTGTGGCTCGAGTTGGTGGCCTTTTGCATGTAGGCGCCGTGACTCTCGTCAAAGGTCTGTAATGCCATTTCGTTACCAATGGACATAGCTCCGGTTCACTACTGAGTTTATGCCACTCCGAATCCGTAGCACCTTGACGCCGCACTAATACTGTGGGACAGAGCGCGTTCTGCATCGTGGATGCGTGCGTATAAGCGAGGATTTGGGCATATGTATGATGAGCTGAGTTCATTGTTCTCGTTTATTTTTGGATAGTATGGTTTATATGTGTAGCAGAGGGGAGGAGGTAGCGGTAACACGCAGTTATGCTGTTGCTAGTGGGGAAGGTGGCGATGTTTAGGAAAATCCGGGAGAGTCTGGGGGTTATATACCCACCTCTGTGTCTCAGGTCTCTGTACTCGGAAGGAAAGCAGAAGCATTGTTTCGGAAATATTGGTGTGACTAATAGATATTGCAGCAAGCGGTCAACATAACGGGTCGATGGCGTAGTTGGTTACCGTATTTGTATAACACTGGGTTCCTTGCTCTTCGTGGTAATTGAAAATTACACAATTCAAACCTAGATCAATTGGGCAGCCAAGCTTAAACTGCATATTTCCTTCCTTACTGCCTGGCTTTTTGTTTCTCACATCCTCCCTTCTGTTACTGCAACTCGGTTCTTATTACCTACTTTTTGTTACTACTACCGTTTTTCTTGCTGCCTTCCCGCATTATTTATAACCTCGTTCTGAGTGTCCAGGAGAAATCATCGTCTAACGGCTACAAACCGAGATATTAAGAGAACATGGGCCGGATACTTTATTAGGTAGTGGTTTAGTCTTTGAGATGTCAGCCAGTGCCTGTGAGAGACAGTAGGCTTTCTGAACGAGATCGTCTTTCGCGAGCATAGGCAGCAGTAAGATTGACAGCATCGCATTTTGCCGCGGTTGAATATCGTCAATGGGTCGATGGCGTAGCTGGTTATCGCATCTGTCTAACATCTCAGTATTAGAGGATTGGTCACAGAAGGTCCTCAGTTCGAACCTGGGTCGACTCAGTACAGTGGTATTATGAAGTTTTTGTCTTCGCACAAATTGAGTTCAATTTTTTTTTGCCCAATGCCGCTGGCACTAAATTACTTGTATATGAATTTCCAAGAGAACCCGCGTTTGAGCGTCTACTGCGCGCCAGTCATTATCAAACACTGAGATGCAAGTCGATTCAGAAGACTACATAATGCAATATGGGCAGCGATTTGATTTACAAATTTGCCCATGCACAACCCCCAACCGGGACCGGTACTTCGGGAACATGGGCACCAACAAGGCTGAAAGCATCCGAATATTTTCCAGAAATTGAACATTATCAGTGGATCGATGACGTGGTTGGTCATTGCATTTGTCTAAGACCATCGGTAAAATAAATCCTAGGTTGACTCATATGCTGGTCGCGGATGTACTGTTTTTTTGTCGACATACATATGTGCAATAGATCCAATATTTTACAGTAGTTAAACATTTCTAATGGGTCGATGGCGTAGTTGGTTATCGCATCTGTCTAACATTGTCTTAGGAAAGTGTTGGGCACAGAAGGTCCTCAGTTCGAGCCTGGGTCGACTCATAGACTCATACGTAAAGTCCCTAGGGGAGGTCTTTTTTGTCGATACATGCACGGTACAATGCAGCCAGCTCAGGATTCAGAACACCAATTTCGAAAGAGATTTGAACTTCGTAATGAAAATTATTTTGCAAGACGTGTCGAATCATCGAGCGCTCAGTCCAGTGTCAAAGAAGCGTGTTGCGTTAGTAACTAGGACCTTCACTTGACAAGAATCAAGACCCGAACGCATTTTTCGAATTCTTCCACTTCTACTCTACCAAAAATCTACGCAAGAAACTCTAGTCAACAATTCTACTTAAAAATCCGCTCAGAAGTCTACTCTAATGTCGTTCAGATCTCTAGATATAGGGGGAATGTCGCATCTACCAGGGCAGTTATATGGTAGGATAGGGTAAGATAAATCACTATAAGTCAATGTCGAGGTAAATAGCGGAAGGCGGCAAGAAATGACTGATGGGGGTGAGTGAGCGGGGGATGTTGCGGCACAGGCAAGTAAAAGGGAGCGAAGACAAAAAAGAAAGCAAGCAAGCCAAAACTCGAACGCAAGAAGCTCAAGCAAACGATAGCACCTGACCGTCTACTTCTTCTCCTCCGCCTTCTTCTCTTCCTGCTCCTCTACAGTCGGCATAATCCACGCCTCTTCAGCGACGAACTGCGTACGTGGGACGCCGAGCTCAAAGAGCGTCGATACGGCCTTCGAAAAGTCGCGGAACCACAGATCCTGGTCGTCCGCATACGCCTTGGCGTGCTTCTTGAAGGACTTGTCTTGCACGAGGACGTAGTCCGTCCTACCCACCCCGCCCGTACGTCAGTTTACTGAAAATAAAAGGATAGGAAAGGAAGGGAGGGGAACGCACGGCAACATCATCAGACTCCTCGTCTTCTTGTCTTCGAGCTGTTTCGGCCCGCTCCACTTGCGCCAGACCCACTTCTCGTCGAAGAGGAGGCGGAAGAAGTCGTTCGTGAAGGTGGTGGGGGAGAAGGTCCAGGGGCCATCGAAGCCGGAGCTAAGGTGGGGTGTGAGTGTGGGTTTTGGGGACGAGGGGGAGAGAGATAGGAGAGGAAACACACCGGTCACGATGACACCTCCCGAGCGCGTGCGCGCCGGATAGAGCGACGATCTCTTGGTCGTTGAAGCCCATACGGTAGAAGATCTATAGCCAGTGCGCAGTCAGCGCGCCATACTCCAACACTATCGACTCCCATCACTCACATTCCTCAAATGATCCGCCCCCTGCGATGCATCAGGCAGCCGCCCATCGGGCGTCGCGTCCTTCTCAAACCCGTCAATGCGGCCGGGGCGCCACGGGATCTTTGGGCCGGCCATCTCCTGCACGGCTGCGACACCCGCGAGGGTCCACAGATCGCCGTACGAGATCCAGGGGAACTCCTGCTTGAGGGGCTCGAGCAGGCTGCGCGCGACGTTGAGCCCGGCGTTGGCGCCGTGCAGGGATTCGGGGGCGAAGCGCATGGTGGCGTAGTTGCTTTTGTGGGGGAAGGGTTAAGAGAAGAGGGGGAGGAGGGGAGGAAAGGGAGGAGGACACACCTGCCGCCGGTGTTGGAGTCCTTATCGTATGTTCCAGAGGAGTGCCACGCGAGGCGCAGGATGACGGGCCCGTACGAGCCGTCGTCGTAGTCCCCGGCTTCGTCCATGATCTCCGCGACGCGGTTGTACACCTAGTGCGACATCCAATCAGCCTTGTCGTTGTCGTCATCACAAGAAACACACGGCGTCTACGCACCTTGATATAGGCTTCTTTGCTCGGCACAAAGTCCGCCTTCGCTTTCGCGCTCTGCACGCCCGACCTGAGCGCCGACGCGGCCTCCTTGCCAGAGTCGGTGTAGTAGTACCACCCTGCGCCGCCGACGATGGCACCAGCCAGCGCGGCGTACAAGGCAGCGTTGCTCTTCTTAGGGGCGGGCGTCTCCGTGGAGAAGCGGCGGAACCCCGCGCGCCAGTGCACAGTGTTGCCAGTACGTGGAGGGGCGGCGAGGGTAGCCTTGCGCAGGGGCGCGGCGGCGGAGCGTGCTGAGGCGCGGAGGAAGGACATGGGGATGGATGTGGGTGGATATCGTCGTGAAGCGGGACGAGCAGGAGACTTTAGCCTCTAAGTAGTGAGACAAGCTTTGGAAAAGTCTGGAACGGGGGGCATTTCATGTGCTAAGCCGGTGCACGGCCAATCACGTTCGTTGGCTTTATCAGCCATGCGGGGTAGAGGGGATTCGTAACCCAGCAGTGATCGGATGTGGGACCAGATGCGAATAGGGAAGCAAGCACGGCGGGGACACGATCTAGCGCGTCTCTGCTCGTTGCTCATCGACGATGAAGAGCATCTATCCGTGATAGACCGTGTCAACATCGCGTCGTCTTCTCTTTTTTCTCACTCGAACCCTATCGCGCTATAAATACATAGAATCGCAGGCCAACGAAGGGTATGACATGTCACATGACCTCGAAGATATTGCCAACCGTTCACGGGACCTGCTTTCTCAGCCTCCTCCACTTCCGTCACTACCACGACGTGCGCGTCGGATGCGCGAGGTTTTTTTTTTTTCGCTGCTGCTTCTTGCTCGGCGCATGAACATTGCACAGTCCGATGGTGCCGAGGATTTCGTGACTCGCGCGTGTAACGTTTTCCCGGTGATGAGGAAAGAAAACAATCGGCCGAGCTAGGAGACTGGATTCTGGAGCGTCGACGAAGAGTGGGACTCAGTAGCGCATTGACTGCTCGGAATCGAAGATACACTCCCATTCCTCTATGTTTACTGAATATCTTATATATTATCTGCGACGGCGATGTTCATCAGGACAAAAAGGAAGACTAATACTCAAACTCGATAGCTCGAGTCCGGCCGATGCACTCCCAATTCGAACTCGAACTTCATTTCTTCCACAGCTCAGATATCATGGTACCTTTCCTCTTGGTCTACCTCATGCTTTATCGGATTGAAACCTTTTAAGTCCCTGTATCGCTCTTTTCCGCGTATCCGCCTAGCGTCAAATTCGACAGGATTCCTGGTTGACTCCAATCTTCGATACCGTCCTGCTCTCATATTTTTGTCCACTTATACAGTAAAACTATATAACATCGTCGATGGCGTCACTTGAATATCTTCGTCCACTCCAGTATGATCCCCCTGGAAGTTATTGGTTCTGCTGTATCTCTATCATCCAATTCGGCAACAAAGCAAGATTCATGATGGCACCATTTACCTCCTCACATTCAATTGTTGGGCCTTGAATGAGCGGGTCCGAGTTGAGTTGAGGTTTACCACTTCAATGTCAAAGTGGAATTTTCCATTCACCTCACCTCTGATCTAATTGCATCCTTTGAAATATGGGGCAGTCTTTCATCACTGGAGACTTTTTCCCAATCAGCGAGCTCAAACCCTTCCACTCAAATAGCACAGCGCCAATCCTGAAGCTGAAGGCCTGGCTCTACGATTCATCCGACTCCTGGGTGGCCGGGCCTTCTACACACCGAAATACTTGCTTTCGAACAACCTACATATCCTTGTGTATTGAATGCACTGTGTTTGGCAATAGCTCGCCATCATCACCGTCTATAGGACAAATGCCAAAAAACGGTGTTTCATTAACTCGATGCGTCGAGTCAACCCAGGTTCGAACTGAACACTTTCTGTGTGACCATGTATCACTAGACAGATGCGATAATCAACTACGCTATCGGTCCCTAAAATATTAAGATATCGACCTAATATCGCCGAACACTTCTCGATGCTTCCGGGGATGCCTTGCGTAGTGAGCTTCAAAAAGGTCTACGAGAATGAGGTACAAAAATATTCTTTACGCGATCATCTACTGAGTCGACCCAGGATTGAACTGAGGACCTTCTGTGCTCAACATTATACCCGACTCGAGATCCATGTTAGACAGATGCGATAACCAACTACGTCATCGACCCATATGTATAAAGCGTATCATGTGGTTTCACGATACCATGAGAATATCTGTAGCTAGGATTTTGGCTGGGATGAACTTCAAAAGAGTGTGCTGTGACTTTGCTGCGAGATGATACGAAAAATACATCTTGGTTTGAACTGAGGATCATCTGTATACGTAACACGGACACATTTCGACGTCTTCATCCTAGACGGGTGCGATAACTAGCTATGCTATCGACCCAATTTTCAGGCAAAGAGGGTTCCAATATTCAGATCTTCGATTTTATAAATAAGCTCTTCCGTGTGTGAAGTGTTCTTACTAGACATTGAAAGCATTTAATTTATTCCTCTAATTTTACTTGATGAAAAAAATCTCCTATCCGTCTCCGTTATGTGCTTGCGTAGAATTCACACCGTAGCTTAAATATCTCATTCTCTTCTACTTGGACCTCTACAAATTTCTAGCTAAAGAGTTAAAAAACACTCTGGCAGAGGTATCAGTAAATTTTCATTTCCCTGGAGATGCCCACAGTTCTACAGGTAGTAAACCTCCTCTACGAAAGTCTACAGCCGTCTGTAGATCTCTAAGTATACAGCACTTCACAGCCTTTCACAGACACCCACAGAGCACAAATTCTGCATAAATTTGTTAGGAGTTAGCCATTCAGGCACGAGTTGACCCAGGTTCGAACTGGGGCCTTCTATGTAATACATATATGCACCCATCATTTCTAGTTCCATGTTAGATAGATGCGATAACCAGCCACACCATGAACCCATGTCATAGAACAAGAGGAACCAACCCTTGAGCCGTAAATTTTGAATATCATAAGCATGCAGAAACGTCATGTTCGGTGAGAGTGACTCAGAGGCTGCCAATTGAATCAGTGAGAGTTTTCGTTCGTACGAGAGGCGCTTCTATGAACCCTCCGAGCTACGTTATCTCATCAGGGGAGGCATATAGCTCGTGATGAAACGGTCGGTAAATTTGTCCATAATTTATGTTTGAACAGAGCCAAGTTGATAAAAGAATGAATGCGTTCGGTAAAGGTGATAGTGAATGGAAATAGTTCAGACACAGTAAGACAGACAGAAAATGGATGCTTACTTAGGATCTTGTGTTTACTTATCGGTGGAAGCGTCAACGTGTAGTTGATAGAACCAAAGGCAACAAAAACGGGCACGTCTACTGCCAAAGTCTCGATATTGTCATGGGTCCGGTACTGCAACATGATCACAGCGCTTAAATTTAAATCACATCGTCATAAGTCTTAGAAGCAACGGAATCTAGTGCGCAATGCCGTCTAGACAGCACCTGACAAGAGAACATAAATAGATGTTATTCATCAGAGTAAACATATAAGCCTAAAACTCGGCTTGTGTGCATTCTATGTCTTCCAGGATATGTCACAAATATGATGTATCATAATGGTTATTGTAGGTGGCGTACTGAGTAACAATGGATACTCCATTCAAGGAAAAATTAAACTCCGGGCAGCTGCTTGGACATACTCTATCCCAAACTCCCTGAATACCGCCAACCCCACCTCAGAGTCTATGCATTGATTCACTGGAACATAGGAGCGGTTGAGCGAAACGCGCCCACTTCGCAATGGGCCAAGCTTGCCGTTCATTGCCGGCATGCCACAACGCGTTTGTATGACCCACAAAAGTGCAGCATCGTAGAGGTCTGCATGGTCGCATTCGAGCACTTGGAGCTGCGGGCATATGTCTGGCGATGAGAAACAGTCCAGGAGGCTATTGTTGATGCTGAAGCAGGGCAACGGGAGTGAGGTGCCTATGGCCTGGAGCGAGATTAGGAAAAGCGCGTGTTGGAGGCAATTGTTCAGATAGACCTCGCCGAACAAAAACCTCAGAGTAAGCCGCCTGACGATGGGCTTGAGTAGAGCCACGAGGCATCCATCGTGTATGGAAGGACCTTCCTGGAAGTATTCCATGTGCTGCAAAGAAGCGTGCGAGGAATGAACGGGCGAGGGAACCGAAAATACCATCCTGCTCGGCATAATGACCACTTGATACCTGAGAAATAGCAGCGCAGTTATCTATACAGCAAGATTCGAGAGGCGGGCCTTCAGTACGCCAGGCGTACATACAATACTGCGCCAACCATGGCCATGAGCGCGACGTGTGCATCCCATTCCCAAAGCTAAACATGACGAGTACGTTGCTAGAGCCAACGCTGGGATCAGTCCACACAATAGAAAGGGTTGGGGGAAGATAGCTGTCCCTATACATTATTTGGAGATATGGAGGTGCTGGGTCCCAGTATGCCTTGGCTCCTAATCGAAAAGAACCGAAGCGCAGAGGCAGGTACTCAACAACCGCTATACAGAAGAGCGGACAAAGGGAAAGAATTTGATAGATCTAGGACGTCGTTGCCGGCTGGAACTAGTTAGACGTTGAAACAGGCAGCGCATAGCAGGAGACGCGACCTGGCCATCGATCGCGTTCTTATAGACAGACATCGCACGTCCTCAGTACATCCAGGAAACGAGGCATGTGCATCCATCTCGATGACCAAACCTCGAGCGTTTCTGGGCTAGAAGATGGAGGGTAAGAACGGGAACGGGAACGAGAGCGAGAAGGCCAGGTCGTCTGAGCGCGGAAGCAGAATGGAGCCATTGCTCAAGGCGAGGAAGGAGACACTGGTACAGCTCAACAAACAGGTAAGGCGAGTCCCGTCGTTTGCTTTGGGATGTGGAGGCATCAGCGGATATTCATTCATAACGCCTTTCCATGTGAGAGAAAGGGGTGCCAGAGCGGTGGGAACGAGAGAGAGAAGCAACATAGACAAAGGATCTTGCGCGTCTGGAATGACTGCTGTAACATGACAAGCTCGCGGCGGCCCATGAGGAGTTGGGGGCGGGCTGTCCGTACATTCTTTTGCTTCGCTGGGGAGATACGAACAGTCGCCTAGTGAGCATACCTCGCCGGTGGGGAAAACGAGCAGCTCGCAGTGGCCATGCCTCCTCGGTGAGGAAACTAGCCGCGTATGGTGAACGTGCCTCACCAGCAGAGAAACAAGCAGAACGTATTAGGTATGCTTCGGTAATGGAGAAACGAGTAGCGTATAGTAAACGTGCCTCGGCGGCGGGGAAATGAGCAGCAAGTAAGAAACATTGGACATGCCTCGACAATGAAAGAAAGCAGGAGCACAGTCGGAGTGGCGTGCAGACGGTTTGGGGTGTCGTTGATGCAAATGAATAAGGGCAGGGAGCGGTATAGGATGCCAGTGAACCATCTCGAGCTCAGCACATCATATGCCCATCAACCCATCCAGAACAGATGCATCCTCGAACCATAATTTCCCCAATATCCCCATCCAAACCTCCACCTTCTGCACACTCGACCTCCAATGCGCCAGCAGCTGCAGGTTCATAAACATGCTCAGAATATTCATTATCCGTTCCCCAGGATACGGCAGGACCGCAAACACCTTATATCGGTAGCCTGTGGAGTCGCAGAGATATGCATTCCTGCGTGTGGATGGTAACTCTCATGTTCGGGGTCGGCGTGCCATAGTGCTTGTTGGCGATTTGGAGTAGGTGGTCGGAGACGTGGGGAAGCTGAAGGAGTGCAGCCGTGAGGGTCGCGGGAGATAGGGAGGAAGAGGGGGAAGATGTAACGCAGGGTGCGGGATGGTTTGGGTACTAGGGCAGCGAGAGTGTCTGAAGGTGGAGGTCGCTTGGTCATGGTATTCGCGCTGCAGTGTGGTAGAATGCATGAAATTAGTGAAGGAATGGAGAATAGATGAGAGCGGGTGTTTACAGGGGGATTTCCAATGGCAAGTGCACATCGCATTTTAAGCAGCATGCACCATCGCATCCATAGAAGCGAACGCTGAACACCAGGTCCGGCACCTATTCAGGAACTGGATTCGATGCCCGTGTCCGGCACCATCAAGACGAGCGCCTCGCTATAAGAATCATGGGTGTGCCTTGGGAAGATGGGCTTGCAGGCTAGGAGGGAAACTAGTTCCCAGCAGGTAGCAAGGTGGTAGAATCAGAGTGCGAGAAGGGGCGGAGCAGTGAACCCCGTTGGGCCCAAGGCAAGGGGTTCAAGGGCGAGAAAGGGCAGAGAAGCATCAGGCGCACAGTAGATGAAGAGAAGAAATGAAGGAAAGAGCCATGTGCCAGGTAGTCATGCTCGTCTAGAATGGATAATGAGACACCTCACCAGGCGAAAGTACTGCCCGTAAGCTGGTTAGCAGACCGGAGATTGCACATACAGTGCTTTGCATTGCCGTTTGCACTCGAATGTTGGGAAAATGTATTTGTCCATATGTTGTCTTTGATGGTGCCTAGCATATACTGAACCGCAGAAAACGTTGTCCTCCACTACTTTCACCCTGGAGAAGCACAAAATGGGTGCTCGAAACAACCAAGCTGCAAACCGACCCGCAAAAAACTTTTTTTTCAGCCTTGGAGGTGCAGAATGAACGCAGGAACAACCGCAAGCACATAAACTAGCTGAACATGCCGGACTCCCAGGTCAACACATGCAAATAACTTTCAGCCGTGTCGTTGTGCAAACGGCATTGCAAAGCACTGTAATAAGAATACAGTGCTTTGCATTGCCGTTTGTAGAAATGTGTTTGTCCATGTATTGTCTTTGACGGTGCCTGGCATATACTGAGCCGCAGAAAACGTCGTCTTCCACTACTTTCACTCTGGAGAAGCACAAAATGGGTGATCGAAACAATCAAGCTGAAAAATCGACCTGAAAAGCTTTTTTTCAGCCTTGAAGGTGCAGACTGAACGCAGGAACAACCGCAAGCACATCAACTGGCTGAACATGCCAGACTCCCATGTCAACACATGCAAACAACTTTCAGCGGTGCCGTTGTGCAAACGGCAATGCAAAGCACTGTAACGTAAGATCAGACTGCAGTAGGATTGCTGCTCGGTCTCAGCCGGCGGAGATTGTTTGGGCAACGTGGTACCAGCGCGCTTATACTTGGCATCGACACGTTACCCCTGCGAGGCTGTACAGCACAACGTCTGCCTTCTTCTTACTGCCACCATCGTGCCCGACACCTTGGAGAAACCATGCCGACCTTCGCAAATGCAACCGGTTTTACTATTGCTAACTCGTCTTTCATGGATGTTGCGGGTAATAGTACCATCCATAACAACACCTACATAAATCAGAACCTGGGCGACCTGAAAGAGAAGCTGAAGCCGGCAGCTAGGGAAGGCTACAAAGTGAGACAATGCATGGAGGGAACTCGGAAAAGTGTCTTTGCACAGGTCCACAACTGGCTACAAGATTTTCAGGGTGTGTTTCACTTCACTTCTGAATGAATCATGGTTATTGGGTATGCTTATTTTCTGTGCTAGATCCTACCACCCCAAATATCATGTGGGTAAGTGGCAGTCCTGGTGCTGGCAAATCTGCAGTGGCATCTAGCTTGATTTCAAAGTTGGATGGTGCTCAGAAGCTGGGATCTTGGTTCTGTTTCAAAAGAGGTGATGCAAATCTCAGTGATCCTGCTGCTTTTTGGAGAACTACTGCTTTTGATCTGGCAAATAACTTTTCCTGCTTGCAAGATGACATTGCCAAAGTTGCTGCTAGGTCTACTTTCAGACTTGATGACATTGACCTGCATTTTACTAGCTTGGTGAAGGAGCCACTAAATAAAAATGCAGCACTGCTAGCCCAGTCTCCCCTTGTTATTGTCCTAGATGCTCTGGATGAATGTGGTTCAGAGGAATCTCATTCCCATCAACGGCTTATTCTACTCAACACACTCTCCAAGTGGTCTCAGCTTCCTAGATGGGCCAAACTAGTTATTACTAGCAGACCAGAGCGAGTTCCAGAGTCATTGAAAGATCCAAGCCTTTGTTTTCACATTACTCTGGAGACTGGGGATGCAGTGACTTCTGATACCAACAAAGATATTCAATTCTTTTTTCAGAAGAGCTTTGCTGAACTTGGTGGATGGCACAGCTTGGAGCCAACACCACTAGAAATTATGCAGCTCACTGAGAAAGCTGCAGGGCTATTTATTTGGGCACAAACTGCAGTTTCCTTCATGGTCCAAGAAGGGTCATACAATGAAGCTGATCCTGAAATCAAACTAAAGCTTCTGCTTTCTGGGGGACTTTACAAAGGAAGTCACAATGTTGACTTGCTATACCAGCAAATCTTGGAATTTGCATTCCAAGCATGGGATGATGGCCAGCTTGAGCTACTGAAACTGACACTTGCAACTGTTATACTTGCCAAGTCACCCTTACATTGCAATGATCTTATTACTTTGCTAGGCAAATCAGCAGACAAAGCAGTCAAGAGGCAGATACACACAATTATAACCCGTCTGTCTGCTGTGCTCTATATTGGGGAAGTAGATGACCGATTGTATATCAGACATCTGTCATTCTCTGAATATCTAACAAGAAGATGCAATCTAATTCAATTCAAAATCAACCTAGAAGTGTATTTTCCTCTTATATCATTGTCATGCTTGGCTATCCTCAATCAAGAACTCAAGTTCAATATATGTGGCTTGGAGACCTCTTTTAGGAAGAACAAGGACATAGAGAAATTGGAAATATGTATCCAAAAATGTATTCCTGGCTATTTATCCTACTCAAGTTGCTTTTGGAGCACACATTTACTGGATGCAATGCAAAAACACATTGACAAATCACAGATGTGGAATGAACTATGGCATTTTTTCCAGCATCAGTTTTTGCACTGGCTAGAAGTGATGAGCCTTATTGGTGCCATTCCAGAAGCATTGATAAGCCTTCATTCATTGATTCCATGTGTGCCAGTAAGTCTGAAATATTACAGCTAATAAACTTACTGAAAATCTTTAAATAGAAAGATACACATATGAAACTGGCAGACTTCATCAAAGATGCAACTCAATTTGTGTTAAATTTCCATATTCCCATCAGTCAAAGTGCCCCACATATATACATTTCAGCTCTTCCATTCTCACCTAAGGAGTCCTTGATCAAACAACATTATGGTCCACAATTTCCCAACATACTGTTGCTAAAGCAAGGAGAAGATAATTATTGGCCAGCTGGGGTAAATGTGCTACTTGGTCACTCAGATATAGTCACCTGTGTTGCATTCTCACCTGATGGGAAGCAGGTGGTCTCAGGCTCAAATGACAAGACAATCTGCATCTGGGATGCTGCAACTGGCCAGATGATGGCTGGTCCCTTTGAAGGCCACTCAGGTTGGGTCATGTCTGTTGCATTCTCACCTGATGGGAAGCAGGTGGTCTCAGGCTCATCTGACAACACAATCTGCATCTGGGATGCTGCAACTGGCC
>JASFDH010001240.1:0-16059 GCA_036937195.1 Nidularia pulvinata
CCTGAGAACACCCACCAGCCCTAAGTGGTCAGCAGGGGAAGCCAGTGAGACCAACTATATTACTTACATACTGATATCAGATTACAGGTCATGAAAGTCAGAAAAGCCAAACAAAAAAAAAGAAACTGACATCCTACATTTGGAGAGTGAAGACATTAGAGAAAAAATATTGAGAAAAATAAATAAATTTTTCTTACATTCTAAAAATTTATGGAAGTCACATTGTTCAATGAGCTTTCACATAATGACATACCCACTGAGAAGACCAGTCAACAACTGTCAAATGCATATAGAATCCCACTAGATGCTTACTTTCTGAAAGAAGATTATCAGAGCCATTTATAATAGTTAATGTTGACAAGATTGCTATGCATACATTCTAAAGCACATCAGATATCTAAAAATAAGCAGTACTAATAGATACACACCTTCTTCATGTGTTCATTAATTAAGATCAGGTTATTTGCATCACAATATGCTTAATCACATACCTCCTGTAAGAAATGTTCAGCACTGTTGAAATCCAATGTACATTATATTGCACTTACTCTCTGTTTCATGTTCCAGTTAGCAAAAACATGCAACACTAAGTTGGTATATATTCCATACCAATGTCAGATTGAAAGCAGATTCCAGACAGTGCAAAATAGAAGCATAATTTCTTGAGTTCTATCACATGGTGTAAATGCATGAACAATATGTATTCTGTTAGAAGCATACCTGTAGAAATGTGACCATCTTTTTCATATTTTGCAAAACTGCTTTTCTATTCTTTGCTTCATCTTTTAGGACTGTGTTGACCCATCTCTCCAATGATTGTGACATTACTGTGGAAATAAAATAGATCAGAGAATCACAGATATCTTGGGTTAATGTATCTCCTGCTTCCTTCAATCCTACAAGAACATGATGTGGCCAGTGAAGAGAGGCATATCTCTCTGCTTTACTGTTAAAGAATAGCTCTGCAGACTCATGTACTAGGAGTTCTAGACAATTAATGGCCAAGAGAATGTGTTGAAGTGGAGAATCAATGTAATAGCCTCCTGAGCGACTTGGACTTGACAAGAAATCCCGAAGTGATGTATGATAGAGTTGAATTGGCTCATTGTCATCACCAGGGATAATGATGATAGACTGGACTGCCAGAAGTGAAGAAATAATTTGTTGTGGCTCAAGCTTAAGCAGATGAGCAATGACTATGACAGGTTGATTATCTGTCAAGATCATAATAGTTCCCAGAATCCTTCCAAACTCTAGAGAATGGGTGAAAGAAGCAAGAACTTGATGATAAAGTGGATCAAGACCAACAACTTCTGCTTGTAAAACCATTTGCAGCTGCCAGTTAGGAGAATCACTCCTTCTGATCATCTGCATCAAGGTGGTTGCAAATATGAATGAGCCACCAGCCTTTTGTAGAAGGATCTCCATCTCTCTTGGAGATAGCCAGGGTAAAGATATTCTCCTCATAATAGGCCAGTTTTCTGAATAGATATCAGAGAACTCCGCTTCAAAATATGTCCTGATATCTGGACAAGCATCAAAGTCTGCCAGCTCTATACGGCGGATAACACTGTTGGCCCTGGGATTATCAAATTTTTTCCGGATGTGCTCCTCTATTCGGCTTGTGAGGAGAATTCGAAGCGGAACAGTAGGTTGACCACCCATAATATCAATGAGGACATCAATGAATTCCCCCACTAGTTCCTTGTCATCACATTCATCGAGGGCATCAAGGACAATAATGGTCAATGCGAACATGTTTGATATGTGGCGAATAGGCTCGATGATAAGGCGCCGGAATTGATATGAGAACGAATGCGAATCCCGCAAAATAGCTGGCTCGTTACGAAGTACTTGTTCGATATAATGCTTTGCCGCAGGATCAGAAAGTGAAAGTTGATAGACAAGAGTTAGAATGAGGCGAGAGATAGAGCTGCGGGCTCCAGCTCCTCGAAGAAAGAAGAAGCTTCCTGCTAGTCGACCTTCGGCAGCATAGTGCTCTGCGATAGTTTGAGCTATGGCAGATTTGCCAAAACCTGCAGGACCGTTTAGCCAGCAAATGGGCTTGTCGTTCTGGTTTGCCCAGCGATGGATGATAGACAGAAGCTCTAGACGTGTCGCATGTTTGCATTTGGCGACAGGGCCTCTTCGATTATACCCAGCGTCGTCGACGGGCCCAAGTGCATGATGGAGACCTGGTTGGGAACCATCCGATGAGTACTAGAGTTATGGAACACGCATAGTAAAGCGAGGCGCACTGGTTTCTGCAGGTACATTACTGACAAACACGATGTGATCACCAGTGATGTTGTTAATAGCCCCAATTCTCGAGTCTGGATGTATATATGTGTTGAACATATTCTGGTCACGGCTCACATTGTTGAAGGTGCCGCCGGAGATACTCGTACCCTGAGCATTTGAGAACATCTCCATGCCCGTTACCCTTGATGAGCTTATCGTTGATCCTGGCAACTCTTCGTCATCATCGTATACTATGGATCAATTAGAACAGACCGACACACCTGTATCGTTCTTCAGGCAGCTGACAGAGCCTAATTAAAGAGCTCTCGTGAACCTCGCAGTAACAGTCTGAGAAGGAACAAAGCAGAGACGGAGGTAGTTATTTGAATGCTGGGTGCTACTGAAAGGCGATGGTGGTGGTGATGGAAGTAGTAGGATCGATATGCTTAGTTTGAAGCTTGAGATTCCCATGTACACGCCTGTCGATGCTGATGATCATGATACGATAGCCGGGCGTCCAGGTCCCTTGTCACGTGCAGTCTCAAGTGTGAACCGTACATGGATGTGTATCTTGTAGGCTAATGAGCTATTCAACCAACTCATTATGCAGCGTTTTGGCGAACGGCTGGCACGATGACTCCGCGGGACACGGCATAGTACGTATGCCTCATCATAGGATCGCTGCATATCTAATCTGATATCCGTTAGATCCCTTGTACTCTCCACCTCCTCCTAACCCAGTGCCTGAGGACGTGCTTGTCACGCAGCCGCCCGCACCCACCTGCGCCCCTGCCACTCCGCACGCGTCTGCCTCTTCATAGGCCTTCCTCAACGTCCTCGTCAACGTTGGCTTCATTGAGTTTCTCACGCTCCTGCAGAATGGCGACGCCGCGGTTGGTGCTGCTCAGCCCACGACAGTTGACTTCACCATCAGCCAGACGCTGCTCAGGACGACGTGAGTAGAGAGATGGTGTTGAAGTCAGGCGAGGCACATGAGATGGTGGAGAGGGTGCAGGACGTCGTTGAGCTTGTGCTTGGTGGGACGCAGGACGCCATTGGGCTTAGAATCACGGACACGCGGCGCACTCTGTGGAACGAGGTCTTCGCCACGCATGTGCAGCGAGAGCAGCTCGCGCTTGGTACAGGAGCGATCTACGCGGCGCCCCGGCGGAGCAACAGTCCGTCGCAACTTCCGGCCCCGCCCACTCCTCCAACGAAATCGCCAGCCCGTTCTCCCCTTCCCTCCCAAGCTTCTGCTATGCCTAGCACTTTGACGGCCTCGTTCTCATCCGCGTCATATTTCCCCTTCCCTTAGCTCAGAAGCAGAAGAAAACCCCTTCGCCCTAACCACCCTCCTGTCTGTGTGGTATACCATCGTGCTGTACGCCCCGCCCGTCGCGTCCTGGTCGTGTCCCAGGCCGTGATGAGGACGCATGGGAGCCCGATGTGCTATACCGTCTTTGTTGTGCAAGAGATGTTGAGGGTGCTGACGGTGGTTATGGACTTGTGTGCGCTGACTGCGTTCGCATTTCATGCTTTCTTCGTGCCTTCTCCGCTTTATTTATGCTATCTTCTTTCCAGCCTTCTTCCCTTCCCCGCTCTTCTTTCTCCTTCTTCCCGACCTCTTATCCCCCCGCTCTCGGCACTGCTTGTTCTTCCTTCACCCTCCTCATGTCTTCTTCCTCTGCCCTCTTCATCTCCTGAGTTCGCGCATCTGCCACCATGGCTGCGCTCGCTGACTGCGTTGCTTTGACTTGCACCACGTGCGACTGCCCTCGTACTCCTTTAGAACGCAGTCGCGCGAGTGCTACGGGCACGGCGCGCCTCGCCTCCCCCCAAGCATGATGTGTCCATCGCCCCCGCGCACGATGTGCCCCTCGTTACGCACGACGCTATCCGCCTCCGAGCGCACAATGCGTCTCTCCTTCCAACTCATACCACCACCCACATTCCCGCGAACACGCAGCCATTCTTATATATCCCCACCCACCCCCTCCGACGCCGCCCCGTCCTCGTCTTCAACCTCACGCTCATCATCATAGGCCTCATCGCTTTTCCGATATCAATGCGAGAGGATGGCGTCGCTGATGGCAGAGGCGAAGACGGTTGAGCTCAGTGTCAGCGGACGGCGGTATTGCTAGGGTTGGAGATGCGTGCGCCGGTGGAAGGGGAGCAGGATAGCGTTCGGCTACGGGTGTGAGAGCGGTGCATGGGCGGATTGTTGACTCTCAAGGAGGGCAAATCCCATGCAAAGACGCAGTCAACCACCGCCAACACTGAGGAGACCCAGCTAAACGATAAAGCCCCCTGCCCCCTCCCCCCATTCCCCCTCTGCCTCTGCCACCCATGGAACGCAGGCCACCTCGTGCTGACCCGAGTCCGAGCCTTGCTATCACGATGTCCCCGGCTCATTTGCCTCCATCGCCCTCCCATCTGCGTGGTACAACTAGGCCCCATTCATGGTGCCGTTGCTCTCTTTCCAGGCCGTGCTCAAGGAGCATGAGCACTCGCTGTGCTATGTGCCGTCTCATTCTTCCTAAGAGAGATAATGAATCTTTGATGCCAATGAATGACCTGGGTGCATCTATTCCCTTCTCCTTTCCTTTTCGACAACTAACACCCCCTCCTGACGAACGTACCTTGGTCTTCTGGACCTCTTGTATGAGCTGTCTTCAGATTCGTTATCTCGTATGGCTGACTTTACACGACCTTAACGGCAAGGTGCCTTCCCAGGAGGAATCTGAAAGCTTTGAATGGACAGAGTGAAATCAATGGGATTTAATCAGTGTTATGATAATAAAGTATAGCATGGTTAGATGAATTTAAACACCCATCAGTAGAATGTCCACCTCTTTGTCGAGCTAGTCGCGTTTTTCGGATTGTACTTCTGTTGAATCTCCCTCAACCTTAGCAAATTATCCCGGAAGAACATCGAAGATGGCGTATCGTATGAAGCGCAGTTGGCTGCAGGTAGCGTTCGTTGAGCTGGACGAGTATTCACGGAAAGTCACAAAGTTGAAAGGCGTTACTCGGCATGGTCTAAGTTCGAAAGTCGGGCAAGGTTCGGGCGTCGGCGTCGTTGCTGAGTCCGTGACGGTACAGCAACAAGCATTTGATGAAAAGGAGCTTAGCATTTCGTGGCCAGGCCCTGGGTCGAACTGGGAACTTCTGTGTAATATCAAAGAGAAAAACACTGGACGTAGATGCGCTACCGCTATGCCACCAGGCCTAGAAGATAGTGAGAGCGACCATATGTAAGTTATATCTATCCCAGGGTGAGGGATGGGATATGGGATGGACAATAGCGGGGTGAAGGATCGTAGCTGGAAGTAGATGGTTCGACACGTAGCAGGAGGTAGTTACTGAAAGAACAGAAGAGAATTCCTTTTCAAGTATATAGGCGATAGCTCTTCCCAAGGGCTTGGGAGACGAAGTTACTGTAATTCAGGCAAAAAGAAGTAGACTCCGAGATGAATTAGGACATCAAGTTCTAGAGGCCTGGCACTGGATTGAGCAGGGATCTTCTGCGTAATCTTCAGTCGTCAAAAACACTAGACACAGATGCACTACCACTGAGATACCAGGCCTTGCGAATGGTAGGAGTAGATCCAAGGCGCAACTGCAGGTTGCATGCGGGAACCGGACCTGGGAAGCCGTGATTCTCATGGTCAGCTTAGGTAAGCAAATTATTATCTTGCTCGGCATCCTCGTTGAGTCGCCCTCGTCGTTTGTCCGTTGTCAATGTGCTCATTATTTCTCTTCCAAATTATCACTGCGAAAGCCCTACTGGAACCCTCGCTTCTGTTTTATTTAAGCCCCATATCCTTTTGTTGGCTTGTGCTACGAGGACTACGTCCTTGTATTAGAGTCGACATCGGGATCCGAGTCGACCGCATGCAGAACCGCCCATGGAAGGCTGGGGAGATGTAAGGGTCGCCGATGCTCCAGAGTCTGAAATGAAATGGAGCCAGGGTGTGTTATGAGGAGGCCCTGGTTGTTACTGCAGTGCGGGGCGCGTGTCCATGGGCGCGGAGTGTGATGTATTTGGGAGGTGTGTTTCTGGCCATCGAATACGTCGATGGCAGCCAAACTATTTCCAGTGCTTGCCAGCGGCCGCGAGTAGTCCCGGATTTCCGGTATCCTCCATCGCGTTGTGCACGCCCTGCAGTTCTCGAGGACATGGGCCTCTCATGGATCATTTATGATGGCGTCTCTCTGACTCTCCGGCTTCCGTTCCCTCCGTCTCCTCTCTTCTCTGTGCACTGTTCTGCCTTTCCCTTTTGCTTCTTTCTTTCACCCTCCCCCCCCCCCCTCCCACTTTCTTCCGCACTCACTGCCTCCTCTAACTAACGTACAGCTTTGCCACAGGGTATCAATCAAGTCCTACACTCCCTACACTCTCAATTGGAATCAGAAGGAAATCCTAGCTCCCCGCCGTACTGTAAGTCTTTATTTCGCTTTCCTCCTTTGTGTTCTTCCCCTCCCCCTGCCTCCCGTTCCACTTCCTGATGTCACCGCATCTTCTCTCCCTTTTCGCGTCCATTCCACTTACTTTCCTTCGTTCAAGTTCCTAAACCTCATCAACCAGTGCACCGCACCACCGCAGTCACCCCGTGGCCCTAGCTCTTCCCCCACCCGACTCTCCGTGTGACTACCAGGCATGCATATATGTCGTTTTGGTTCTCGTTCTCCTTACCCTTTTGCTTTCCTTCCCTTCCTTCATATTCTTTTCCCATAACATTGGCTAATTAATCCCCGTACAGGGTGCCCATCCCACCTCATCCTCTGTCCGGGCCATTTGAATCCGCAAAGCACTGAAAGATCGGGGTCCAGTGTGTGTCATTCCTGTTCTTGTTTTGCATTTCCATGTAGGAAATGAGGTCAGATCGTAGCCATATTACATCGCTTTGAGCTTCGAGTGAGGGGACAGCCCACTTTCGCCTCCTAATTCCCTATGCCCTCCTGCCCCCGGCTGGTGATATACTATGCCTCAAGCTTTTACCATGTTTTTAATTCCCACTCTCCTTCTTCGACTTGCTCAAGCCCATGATCGAGAGGAACAACTGACCGATTCCCGCG
Source organism: Nidularia pulvinata (assembly GCA_036937195.1). Classification (NCBI taxonomy): domain Eukaryota; kingdom Fungi; phylum Basidiomycota; class Agaricomycetes; order Agaricales; family Nidulariaceae; genus Nidularia; species Nidularia pulvinata. The sequence goes on from JASFDH010001240.1 coordinate 7,321, forward strand.
TTCCTGTTCCACAAGCCTCCCCCCTTCCTGCTCTCCCTATTGTCTGCCTATGGACGCTCCTATATTCCTCCTCGCTCGAAGATGGTACGTCATCTTATTCTTTTTCTCTCTCTCCCTTTCATGCATGGACCATGCCGAGGCGCGCCATACAACTGGTTTAACTTGGTCATTTTTGGCCTTTTAGGAGCCTGCGGGGCGTGCTGGCAGAGCATTAGGATGAGGTACGCATCGCGCAACTCGTTGGCCTCTTATGTGAATCGGCATACCACCCCTTCTTACTGGTCGATTTTTATTCTCTCCTCTCTTCTACAGCCCTCCTTTTGGTGCCCCCTTCTCGAGGAGCTGATCTCTTCTATTTCTGTAACAGATTTGTTCCTTACTCGGAGCCGCCAGCTGGTAATGGACCTTCTCCTGCAGATGAGCCGCTCCTTCCTCGTGCTCAATTTTTCTCTCTGCCAGCGAGCTCCATTCCGCTCTCTCCTCTGCAATCTAGTTGGCGGTCTTCTCTATCGCACGGAAAGCACCCCAGGACCCTAGTTCCCGATTATATGCGACGTTACCTGTGGCTACAGGACAAAATACTGGATGGGGGTGTATCTGGCTGCCATACGATTGTCAGAGGCCTCTGTCGTCGCAACAAGCTTGCTTGAGGTCTCTTTAGTCGCAGCAAATGTCCTATGTACGTCTTGCCCTGCTTTTTCTTGCCTATGCACCCTACGCTAATGCCCACACTTGCGCAGGATAACAACCGCGGAGGTTCCAGTCCAATTATGCTGGACTAGGTGGCCCAAACTACCATTCTGCTGTATTTGCCTACGTGATGCACGCTGGGAGCCCCTCCTCCCCGACTGTTATACCATGTATGTACCGTGCTCCATGCATCGCGCCCTCCACGGGCCCCTCATTCGTGCCCACGACAGCGACATCCCTGCATTGGAGGCGAGTACAACAGGGTTCCTCTCTGGATGATGTGGATATACTGCTATTGCACGGTAGGTCGGCGCTCTGGTTTGGCGCTGCTTGTGTGTGCTGGATCTCGCCTCCAATCCTACGTCTCGGCTCGTGCAAACCCTTCGCTGACTACTCGTCGGCGGGAACAAGGTACGTCTCCTCTTCCGTCGTCCTGTACTCGGTTTCCTGAATGAATGCCATGACAGTTACATACACCGAAGCCGACCGCTATATATTTCTTTTCAGCTCTTCACTACCAGTCATTGGTGAGAACACAGTACGTTTCCCTAGTCCTCGTCCTGTATCCACAACTTTGAACGAATACCATAACAGCTACATACGCCGAAGCCGAGCGTTGGATATTTTGTTCAGCTGCACGCGCCGCTCTCAACCTCTGCTGAAAGTAAAGGTCTTCACATACATCGGTTTGCCAACAACCAAGCGAACACTTTCATTGACACTGGAACCATACGTACAACAGCAACCATGAAACGAAGAAGCCTTACTGAATCCCAATACTCATGGTGAGATTAGCTATAACGACGCATTGGCTGCTCCTGCCATTGGCAGTCTGGATCGTGCAGCCTTCACGAATCACTGGTGGATAGACGCGAAGTATGTCTCCCTCGCCCTCATCCAGTTTTCGCGGCGCTGAATTAACCCCAGATTTCGACGTCGTTTGATGGGATCTAATTTGCTCGCTGGTTCTAGCCTCGACCACAGGTCGAAGGTGAACCTGGAGAATCGCCAACTAGAATTCCAATATGAATTGAAACCCGATTCATACAATCAATAAAGCTATAAACTACAGCAGAAGAAAACCCTGGTCCAGTCACACGAGTCTGTACTGAGATGACCGACAACTTTCCTTCGCCACACGCTAGATTAAGCTGGCTTTACAAGAAGGGTGAGTCGCTTATTACCTTCCATTCTCTTTAGCGTCTGGTGGTCCTGGATCTGGGCATGCTATTCGACCCATTCGGAGAGTAGCGGGGCGCACGGCGGGGGGAAGGGCCTGCTCTTTACCCACTTTCATTTGGTCATCCGTTGACCACAACGAGTACGAGTCCGGTCTTTTTTTACACCTGAACCTGGTGCTTCTCTTCCATATCTATTTTTCTGTTGCTGCCTCACCTCGATGAGTCCGTTCTAACTTGCATTCCTCATCACAGTGCTCCCTCACGGTACTGGTGCAAGTGCACATCAGTACGACGTCGAAAACCAGACGAATAGTGCGCTGCGCGAGTAGTAAAGATATCCATTGGCGTCGTCTTAACGTGAGTTCGTCATGCCATTCACTCCCCCGCCGTCATTCCTGTTGTATTTCTTTCGAAAATCTTCTCCGACGTTTATGTCACGTGACATCATTTAAATCCACTCGTTCGACTTTCTTTCGTCGAACGCCCACAATACTGACTCTTAATCTATACAGAAATATACACAAGCTATATCTACTTCTGTACCGCATCTCCTGGAAGGATCAGTGAATGCGTGTGCTCACGAGTGACGATTAGACTCCGGTGGCATAAGATGGCACTCGCCCTCGGACCCCCGTGAGTCACGGTCCTTCAATGATGTTGTTTCTCTACTCCATGCTCATTGCTATTTATTAAAGCACGCGATATATTACAAGGGTGTCCCAAGAATGTACATAAAGTAGTCGCGCACCATTGACTTTGTTCCTCTCTGAGTGCCCTAAATAAGATATGTAGTTCAAAGTTACTAAGGAGCCAATATCATGACCGAATTCAATTGACAAGTGAAATAGGTTTAACTCTTCTGCCTAGATTACCAAACGGTCGAGTAACGCTTCAAGGTCAGAAGACGGATTTACACTCTATCCAAAATGAAATTCAGAGGACATCTGCCACTCGGGTGGAACGAGTGTCATCCAAGTCCACCCCTCCGTGGGATTTCTCCGGCATGTATTCTTTCATCGTGACGAGAAGCTAACCAGTCCTCTGTAATCTGATTCGTATCGATTTGCATGTAATAGAAGGTAAATATGCCTTCTATTCAAGACAGCTTCACTACAATAACTTATAGCATCAATCGCCTAGTAGTGCACAGTGTAAATGCCTGCAGGGCGAATAGACGACACACCTCTATCCTGGATAGGCCTTAGACAACGTACAATTACTTGCTACACTGGCAATCGGTGGCGTCTCGGAAGTCCAAAGGGTACAATCCAGAGATCCCACATGTAAGATAAACCACCCGTGTACGTTATGCCTTGATCTTGATGCAAAGAGATATACTAGTATTGAGGCCCGAGGAGCATCAGACGATAAGAAGGGGCTGGTGGCATGGTACACGGCTTCAATTATACTTAGCTGCTATTTCCTCAACACTTGAGTGTTTTCTCCTGAACTTCCTCGTGACAGGTTGTAATATTCGGCGAAAGAATCGAAGCTTATCTGCAGACTCTCTTGTATTATCCCTCAACTCGAAGGAGTCTTTCCCTCCGAGGTGGGTGATATCTCCTTTCACATAAAGAACTCGATTTGGGCTTCGTTTCAGGAGCATCAGGTCGCGTTCTAGGTTTTTCTGCAACCGGAAGGCCAAAGGGTGGAGTGTATCCGATAGCTATGTTGTAATTGAAATTCATATGAGCACACAGATTTCGGTGAAATAAAGAACTCTTACCTTATTTCTCGATTGCGTCAACTCCTCAATAGTCTTGTCCTTTATCGTGACACCATTGGCATACTTGTGATTAAATTTCCAGACAGCGAGCAGGTCCGCGGCGTATAAATGTTCAAGCAGTTCTACGGTAGGTTTGCAGTTCATACAGTGATTAAAAAGATAGGCAGCCGAGTATGATTTTACATGGCTATATTTCATCACAGGGTGCGTTGCGCTATTCACCAAACAACAGCAAGCGAGATCCGCATTAACCAGCTTTTTATCCAGATAGAATTCGCCTCCAGCGCGTGATTGGTCTTGAAGAAAGTCGCTCAGGGATGCATGGAACATACGTATAGGCTCTGTCGACGAGAGATGCCGAGGAACGCTGAGAACGGAATGTAAATCCGACAAAAGAAGGCAAGTATCATTATCCAACGCCAGAAATTCGTCGAGGAACATAGGAGACTTGAGTACTTCTGCGGGGAACGGACATGCTTTGCCATCTGCCAGGTAAAGCAGAGCACCGAGAATCCGAGAAGTACGCAGGATATCTTCGACAGTGGACAGAATGAACACATACAGCGCGTCGAGCTGGGCGAAGGGAGTATCCTTCCCACGGGGAACGATCCCAAGGACAATGTCCAGCCGTTTCATTGGTCGATGGCGCGGATCCGAAATATAGTTCATCACAACTGCCGCATAGATAAACTGCCCCGACGATCTCTGCACGAGTTTCTCAATACTATGATCTGCAGGCCACGAGTCCGGGAAGGGGCCTGACGGATGCTGGTGCTTCAGCACGCCAAACTTGCTCCGCAGGAAAATATCAAGATCCTTATCCGGATCGAGGGAATCGTCCAACACCAGGTGGGTGCATATCTTGCTGATCTCATCGAGTTTGAAGGCGTCTCTAATTTCCTGCTCCGGGCGACTGGAGATTAAAAGACATATGGGAAGGTGGTACCGAAGCATGGCGCGAGAGATCGATTGCAGGATTGCGCGCTGCACTTTGGGATGGATGCATTCGTCGAGCCCATCGATGATGATTAGTTCTGGGTGGAGGGGCTTGTGAGTACTGGGATCAGCCATGGCAGCGAGGAGTGGCTCGACGAGCATGTGCTGGATCTGCACCTCCAGCGACCGGGAGAATATAGACGGGTCCTTCTCCACCGCCTTTTCAATGAAGACCCTCGATTGAGAGAGCGAAAGCGAAAGCTGATACGCAATAGTAGGCACTAGATGCTTCTCCGTGCTCCTATCAGCCACCAGCCTCGAAAAGAAGAAGCTCGCGAGCAGCTTGCCCTCTGCCTGGCAGCGCTCCGCAATCGATTGGGCGATGGCGGACTTCCCCGCTCCCGCGGGCCCCTATAACCATATGACGCTAGAAGAACGGGTTAGAGGGGCGTCTACCCAGCTCATTATGTTGCTCAAGACTGCTTTTCGCGTTTCGGGGTGGCATTTTGGAGGATCGAATCGCTCACTAGAGTTGTGAAATGCGCCGGGGGCTATGGACTCGAGAAGTCTTTCAAACCCTGACAGATGACGCGATAAATTACAAGGGTGTCCCAAGAATATACATAAAGTAGTCGCGCACCATTGACTTTGTTCTTCTCTGAGTGCCCTTCCTCGACACGGATGTCCCATTGGTTGAGACCATTGATTACGAAGTAGTTCGCATTATTGAATGACATCCAGGTAGCTAATGGTATGACGAGACTTGAAACGAATCAATCACAACGGAAAAACAGAAAGATTACAGTGGTTGTATACAAGACGAAGGTGCAGAAGGAGGCCAGCCTGAGCGTAGCAGTCGGCGTACAGCTGCGGCGCTCCTCCCCCCGCCCCTGCATAAGGATGGCTCGGAAGCGCTCAGATGTCGATCGAAACAGTAAAGATTCACAACCCCAGAAAAGGGTTATTTAGGAGGGATGTCTTCTCAGCACGTGTCCTAGTTCAAGTATCACGACGGGTGATTAATAACAAGTTACAGGCGCCTAGATTGAGCTTCTAGCAAGCAAGCTTCGCTGTTGAGCGTGTCACTTGAACGATACAATGAATTCTTTAGTAAATCTTAGTAAATTTAGCTACAATTCAAAATGCTAACGACAATTCAACTACGGCTGAGAGGGTCTTAGTAGTATCATGAGGTTCTATTGTGACAGGTATGCTGTATGGAATGACAGAAGTTAGAGGAGGTGGAAAGACGGTACATATGTATGTAAATGTGCCAGAACAAAAATAAATAAGTGAGAAAAGAAAAGTGAGTGAAAGGCTAATATATTGCAAAAGGACGAAAAACATGATTAATGGAGACCGACCAACGAAAATGATGAAGCAAGCAACCCAGTCTATCTCTATAATGCAAGCTTCTTCTTAAATCTCCGCCGCTACTCACAATATTGCCTGTAAAATCTCCTAACTTCCAGCATCGGAGCTCCCACTGCTACTAATCGAGCAGGGAGGCCGCATCTATATTACTCCCGCTCCCAGTTATCGAATCGGAGGGCCTTGCGGTCAAAGAATAGCACGACCTGAATCACATTAAATAAGTGAAGCATACCCACTGATTTAAAGAACTAGACTAAAAATCACAGTCAAGACCAAGTGAAATAGAAATAATAGATGGAGCTCACCTTGAGGAATATCTCAGCTGGAGAATTCCTTTAGCTTGCAGCTGAGGAAAGAATTCCGAGATTATTTCCAACGGTCCATCGTGTTCGTCAAGCTCAACTGTAAGCGCGTGCAGAGAATACATTTCACATACAGAGAAAAGTTTCGAATTAAGCCGTCGAAGCTCGCTCGACATCAGTTGAGAAAATTTTCCACTAATGAATCGTATCCCAAACTCCTGTATTCTCCTCGGCGCAAGGATTCGACTAAGAAATACCAAGTCCAATTTCACGACTGTAGATAGCGGTCAAAATTGACCAGAAGCGAAACCACGCGACATGCAGATGCCTCAGAGGCGCGAAGTTTAGATTAAATTCTTCCAAGCTAATAGTCAGGAGGACAAGTTGTAAGAAACTAGATCGTCACATACTGAGGAAACTCCCAGGCGGGCCTAAATCGACCAGAAGATGTTCTAATGTATCTGAACAATACCGAATAACATGATCGTATTCAAAGTTAGGCATCTCGTCGTCTCCAAGGCAGAGTTTCCGAAGATGAGATAAATTCCATGTAACCGGCCAGGATGTGAACTTTGTGCGAACACCACATTGATTTAATTCTAATGATTCGAGTTGAGAGGACACTTGATGTGGAGAATGATCTGGAGATCGGTGATCCACGTCGCAATTTAGAATGCAGACTAGTGTCAAATGCTTCAGTGTCTTGCATTGATTGAGCATCGCAATGGGGAACTATTCCAGATTTCGAATTGTAACATGAACCAAGTTAGTTGTTTGCAAGACTGTTTCAACAGCAGCTCGCAGCTCGACGGTGATGGTAAGCCATGGGTAAGCAAGGCCATGAATGAAAAATGAAGTCAGGTTTCTAAGCGATGGGAGGATGAGAGAAAGAGTCCGCTCATCCTGTAGCCATCGCTGGGAGGCATCTCCCACCCATTCATCATAAATTTTGATTTCCCGAATATAGTCGGTGAGGTGAGGAGATGATTGAAGTGTTTCGTATAGGCGATTTGATGTAAGAGATCCGACGGGAACAACAGGGATACGTATAGATATCCATGAAGATTTGCCTAAAACTATCTTCTTGAAAAGCCTACTTTGACATGATGGCAGGAAGACGTGAGAGACGAGCGAGCAAGCTCTCAATGTCTCCGCGTCGTCAGAACACAGGTAGCCAATTATCAAATCTATTAGTTCCTGTGGAATGAATCTCGATTTTACCAAGTAGTCCCCCGATTTTGTACGGTCGATCCTGTTCATTCAGTAATAGTAATATCGATTCGGCGATAATGCTGTTACGAGCTTTGAGGTGTCGTTGGGTGCCCATATAGGTAGCAATTAGATATCCCAAGTCGAATCTGCCGCATATATGCACGGAAAGCGTCTGAATCGCTCACCCCAGCGCTTGATAATCACTAGAAGGCTCGAGGGAGCTGATATTGACGGTCGTCGTCGGTCGCCGCGATGTATGTGCTATAACCTATAAGTTTTCAATCAGAAATCTTCAACGTTAGAAGACGCAACGCTTTCAGCTTTCTGTATGATTTGTAATATCGCTCACCTCTGCTTTGGGGATTCAAGGAGAGACTTAGTGCTAATTGTCGTAGTGTTGGTATAGGTATGAAAACACAGATTTCATTCGCAGGTTTCAAACGCTATGTAGATGAGGTAATCATATCTCAGCACGTGTCCTTTGCCAAACACCACGTTACGCGACGCGACGCGACACGATGCAAAGTGCACGCTGAGTATTGGGAAAAGTGCTGCACCAAGTACTAGGCAACATTTCAACACTTTGAGAACCGTCACATTATCTGAAAAATTTCGCGAGGTTCCAGGAAAAACGAATTCATAATGATAATAAAGCTATAGCTACAGAGGGTGGTACATTGCGTAATACTATGGCAGACACGATATGATATGATATGATATGAGAGAGGAAAACGAAAACGATGGTGTGTATGTATATGCAACAGAACAAAAGCGCAAAATCGAAGAAAACGAGCGGAATACAAAGAAAGAATGGCGAATTAAAAACGAACGTGGATAGCACACGACGCCTGAAGATTCAAGCAGCAGTCGCGCTCCGCAAAAACATCTCCACCGGGATCGGCTTCCTCCTCAGCCCGCCCCCACTGCTACTCCCGCTCTCGTAGCTCATTTCGCTCCCGGCGTCACTGCTCCCGCTCACGCTCGTTGAGCGGCGCAGGGTCCCGTAGCCGATCACCATCACATCTCCATTACTCGCTCCGCGGGCGTGTGTGTACTTCGACTTGCGCGGCGAGAGGAAGGGTGAGCTAGGGGTGGTAGGTGTCTGCGGCAGAGGCTTGCCCTTCCCAGCACTGGAGGAGAAAGTACGTTTGCTCGGCGATCCAGAGCTCCACAGCCTCAGCTTCCCGCCCTTCCCTGCCTGCCTTTGTGCATGCTCCTCGTGTACGGACCCTAGCGTCGAGGAGGACCACTTCGATTTCAGAGCCTTGTCCGCGGGTGGGGCGGGGCGGCTGGGGGGGTAGGGTGCGTGGGAGAAGGA
>JASFDH010001241.1:0-16040 GCA_036937195.1 Nidularia pulvinata
CCCACTGTATCACCATCGTATGTACGGGATTGCCTTCTTCCGCCCACCGCTCTGTTGTTATGGATCAAGAATGCAGATAGTATCTGCGGAGACAGATCGATGTTGACACTAAATTTACAATAGCATCCTGCAAGCTTATTGTATATCTCTCATCTTATAGTAATATCGATCAGTACTGGGTGTAGTATTTCCTTCTTATGACGATCATCGCTTCTGCTTTCCCATTGTTAGCTCATCGGGCTCATCTACCATTGTAGTTTTCAGCGCCCGCCACACGTAGCAGAGCTCCTCGAGGATAAGAAGTGATGTGCAAGCATCGCGCCAATGTCTAAACTGGACCCACGTTGCCGCCACGTTTCCCCACGAGTTGATGGGTTTGAACATGAGGCATCGCAAGTTTCAACGGTCACTTCGCCAGCGAGTATACTGTGTGCTGCATCCATCGATGAGAAATAAACGGATATGTTTCGTTGGAGTTGCAAACTGACGGTACAGAAGTTGACGTTGAACCTTTGAATGGTCTCGAACGCGTACGTAACCGAGGGGATATTTTTACGTACTGGCTGTACATAGACCGTTCACCAACCTCACATGAGAAAGATCACCTGTTGAAAATCCGAACAAGTCGGGCGACACATGGACTCATTAAATGAATCCCCAAGACGAAGGATTTCATCTAAACGACACCTCAAAATACTGTGTCGGTGTAACTTGGATGTAACCGCCTTCTTTATGCATGCTGAAAAGATTTTTTTGCTGGTGATGCCATGGCCATAGAGTGATAATTTGATAAAACCAAGATAAAACGCACGATCGACAGGGAGATGCAAATTCGGATACACCGTACCGACACCCGAATGATGCATGTTATATAACGCGTCGGGAGTCGGGACTCGGGCCAGTGTCGGTTAATTCCATATTTGGACGATCAAGTGCCAAGCACTCAGGTCCTCCCGCTCAGGGCCACAGCCGGGTGCAGTCAACCGAGTCAATGTCAATGTCAAGGTAGTGGGCAGACCAGGCCAAGACTGAGACTCAGCATACGGAAACGGCGGTATCCCTTCCTCGGGTCCCCTTTGTTCATTGTGTCAATTCCAGGCCGGCAATCTCTGAAACGAGCCGGAAGTAAACCCTCGAATAGCCCACAGGGATCCATATAATTACCCATTGAAGACCCATCTTGGGCAAGACTCATTGAGAAGTGAACTCTCATGTTAATAATTATTCCATGACTCGCCACTCATGTGAGAAATTTATTGCTCCTACACAGTAAACGAATTACTTCCTTCCAATTCTCCTAGAAAAGATCGTTTGTCGGAAGTAATTCAGATAACGGGTGTGAAATACTTAGTCATCGATAAGTTTTCTTGCGACTGAGTGAACAATTCACTAACTACGCCACACTACTACTACACACCGCGACCAGGAGAGGCCTACCAGGAATAGACTGTCGGCGTGATCAGGATCCCGACATTAACTGATGACCCTTAGTCACTGGCCCACTGTTAATTAAGGCCTCGGAGGTGATAGCCATGCATGTTAGTGACGGAAGCGGATTTCGTGAACATATTTGAACGCCGTAAGTGTCGCAAATTTTACAGACTGTAGAGTCTCAAGTCCGACTCATAAAGGGGCGAGTCATTCCATTTTTGCAAGAATATTTTGAACTTTCTTCCCGCATCTACGCTGTAAAAAAATAAATGAGCCAGTGATAGGCTTATTACTTAGTTGCCATCGCCGAGAGGTTGTTTGCACACCGTGTTATGTATTTTCTGCTGGGATTCAAAAAGTTCCCCACTAATTCAAGGACGGTTTCTATATGTGGCGTTCAACTTCAACATACGGTGGTTATTTCGAAGACAACGAAAGTGGTACATGAGTACTCGAGAATATCAGCGGGATTCTCGGGGAAGCGTCCTTATCTGCAGGTAATTACAATATGCGAAAACCATGGGTGTGGAGTTTGCGCGCGGTAGCCAATGGCAAATGATGGCAGTTAGTTGTCAACCGAATGCATCGGGCTTACACATTTATCCGTCTTCGACAGATACTACCACCATGTCCAACGTTGCCAGGAGGAAATTCATACACCAAGTCGATGTCGAATCGTATAACCTGAAGATGCCTTCAAATGATTATTAAATTCTTTTGAAGCCACAAGAAGCCATAATAATAAACAAAGCTACCGCGACTTGGAATATCAAACAAGATAGCGCGAATACTTGTGTCCTTATTCAAGCTACATTAATTACAACATGAAAACAGCAAGAGCGGCTGAAACCAATATCCATGCGCCTGCTTGAGCATGTTTGCTATAAGCATTGCTTGACTTCGAACTTGGTCCTGGCACTCCTTGACACGGAGCCGTTCCATACGGCCCCGAAACATACAGCTCTTGCGAAAGCCACGATACAATACCCCCTGGTTGAACTGCCCCATCCTGAAGCTGATTTGTGTAATTCACTCTGAGCTTGTAGGTTCCAAGTGTGAATGGTCCGCCCGAAAAATTATACTGAAGTGCAGCATCAGTTGGTACCCCGGGGTAAGTCTCCATATGTGTGAGACTTCCATCACTCTGTACTTTCAAGTATTCAAAGGATAGGCTGGCAATACCCGCGCCTCCTGTGTTTCTAGCGTCACGAAATCCGTAATCAAGTTGATCTTGGAATTCTTGAACTTGTCCTTCTCCAGGATGAAAGACAGCTCCTGGAGAAGGATAGCTGAGAACAAAGGAGGTGAATGCTGCATCCGTGGGTGAAGAGACGTTTGGGAAGGGTCCAGGATCCTTACACTCGAAAGAATGAGTAAGTTGCATCGTGGATGAACGCGCTGAGAGATTTTGGACTGATGAAGAGCCTTTTGTCGTATTTGTCGTCGCATTTACGCGTATATGGTAGGCCCCATTTGGTAGAGAGGCAGGAAAATAATAACTGGTGACCATCTGGTTGGACTCAATCGCTGATAGAAGATGAATACTCTGTCGTAACTAGCTGAAGAATAATTCTTTATACTTACAGATAATGTCGATGACATTATTGCCTGCCTGTTCCTGGGTACCAGCCATCAACTCCCAAGAGGCGCTGTATAGTGCACGTTCCTCCGTCCCTCCAGGCTTCAGGTCAAAGCTAAGATTTATGCTATCAAACTCGTACGGTAGGGAGACATTGGCGGGTACGTCAATATTAACGATCGAGTCTTGCGCTGAAGCACAGGAGAAAAAGAAGAGAGCGAAAAGAAGGCCGAGGCCACGAAGTAGCATGATGGTGCTTCTTGAGAGGGAGAGTGGAAACGCTAATCCTTCATTATCAACCCATATTTTATATGTCAATACTTGACACCGCCAGAACACCGCCCAGAAGCTTTGATGCAAATCTAATATGAATGGAATACAGGCCACCCTGAGGTTATCCCTAACGTCAACATGGGTGTAATATGGAGATAAAATATCAGCGCACCTCTTTGAATTAACGATGGAAGAACACTAAAAGGATATTACTGACGGCGAAAGCTTTTTGGGTGTGCTTTTTTTCTCTTCACTGAAGTAAAAAAAAAAAGGCACACCCAAAGAAGTCCTAGATAAAAAGAGAGGAGGGTAAACCCGACCGAGAAAGCAAAGCGAAGTGCAAATAGCTGTGTGAGAGAGAAATGCTTGTTAGGTGTGGGATGGTACCAACAGCCGATGACAGGAGTCCGTTGACCACTGAATACGTCTGGTTCACATCGAGTTCAGACTCGGATACGTATTGAACATATGTTTGGCAGCGTTAGCCCTTGATTACAATCATCAATTTCACAGGCGATAGGCATTGCGATAGGCTTACATGCTTCCAAAGACATTGGATCTTACGGAAATAAGTATAGGGCTTGTAAGATAGGCTTCGTAGCTCTACTCCTGAAGAATTGTATACCTAATCAGCTTTAGCGGTTGGCTTCACACTAGCAAAAGGCTATAATTAGCTACATCAGTGCTTCCCGAGGCAAAATTCTAGGAACCAACAACTCAACAACTCAACTGATCGACATAAGTAGTCACCAGTGCATGGCATTTAACGTCTCAGCTAGCGCCTAGAGGAGGGACAGACGTTAATAGTGTATCAATTGAACTTTGAAGTTGAGTAAGAAGAGAAAGATACGTCAAACACGAGGTCTTAAGATCGGCAGATCGCGTGGTAATATTACTCGAAGCGTAGACCTTAAGAAATGAAAGGTTTAGTGTAATGTCTGAGTAAGATCAAGATAGGAGTGTCAACTTGCCAGAAATTTGTGCATTGTCGCGAAGTTCGAAATCATTCAAATGGACAGCTGTCTTGTAGAAGTCTGACAGGATTTGGCGCTTGCCAGCAGAATATTGAAGCCTTGAAAGTCGCTATCTTCAAGTTGAGTATACTATTTAGCTTTATTTAAAAGAGTGGCTTTCGGAAGCATCTGTACAGGTTAGTTCTATCATCGTGATAATGCTTACGATGTCGCAGGCCACGTCAACTTCCAGTTCACTTGAGTCTCGACTTGAGTTTACCTTGTCGTTACATTCATATTTTCTCTGTCAGAGCTCTAAAATGGCTCTATCACCCCTTCAAAGGCGCTTCAGGCTCCAAACGGACAAGCATTATCACAATCCTCCGATATTGCCACCTCATTTACGCGGTCCCCACCAGCGACAAAAGGCCCGCACAGGAATCTCCCAAAGCAAAAGTTTTTCATTGAAGCCTGTGGTCGTTAATCTGGCCAATAACTGTCAAATGTGTCTCGGACCGCCCTTTCTTCGGTTCATTTCTCTTGGATAATACTCCGGCTCGACGCCCAGAGAAATCAAAGGATGGAGGTTATTTTTGTACCTTCTATACGCGCGGATTCATCCTTCGAGACCAACATCTGTGCTTGTCACGAACGAAATTCCTTATCGGACGACCATAACGATCCGAAGAGAACCCACAGTTTTAAATGAGGCGTTCTAATCACTGCTCCTGAATACAGGTTTGTTGGATTCTTATGTCAGCGGTACACCTCGTCATTTACCCCGCAGAACTTTACTTTTTATCATATTGTGTGTAAGCCCCGAGAAGATTCCATAGCTTCAGACCTGAAAACATCATCGAGCCCAATATCCTCTGATACTAGCAGTCTGGTGCAGTTTAGCTGAAGGGTTCTTATTTCTGCGGCCCTCTCAAGCCCTACCGGATATTTTCCGACCAACGTCGTATAAAACATGTTTTTGATTTTCTCTGAAACCATAGCAATCCAATAGCTACACACCGGTCTTCCAACAGGCCTTCGTCCTCATGTTCCGTACGGCTACCCCCATCACTTTTACTTTCATCGCCGTTGTCTGTGGTCAACAAGTTGGCACAGACGACGGAGACCCATCTTAAACTCCCCTGGCAGACCTGTACAAAATCCGGTTGCGCAAGTCAGTCTTCTGGTGTCGTCGTGCTCGATGCCAACTGGCGGTGGCTCCACACCACCAGCGGTTACACGAACTGCTACACCGGAAACTCCTGGAACGCGACACTATGCCCCGGTGGTGAGCTATTAACCTTAAATTTTATGTGTACCGCTCCCGAGCCCCAGCTTTTCTCAGGGGCCACTCGCGCAAAAAACTGCGCTCTTGACGGAGCAGACTACTCTGGCATCTACGGCATCACCACCAGCGGGAATGCGCTTACACTCAAGTTCGTCACTAGCGGCACGCAGAAGAATATCGGTTCGCGCGTCTACCTCATGGCCTCCAATACCAACTACCAGATGTTCAAAGTCTTGAACCAGGAGTTCACCTTCGATGTTGATGTCTCCAACCTTCCCTGCGGCCTTAACGGCGCTCTTTATTTCTCCGAGATGGATGCCGACGGTGGTATGGCCAAGTTCCCCACCAACAAAGCTGGTGCCAAGTATAGAACTGGTTACTGCGATTCGCAGTGTCCGAGAGACGTCAAGTTCATTAATGGCGAGGTATGTCAACATCAACTGTTTTTGCAATTATTTATTTATTCCGGGTTGAATCCTGTAGGCCAACGTACAAGGCTGGGCTGGCTCTCCCGCAGACCCGAACGCCGGAACTGGCAACTTCGGTTCGTGCTGTAACGAGATGGACATCTAGGAGGCCAACTCGGTCTCTGCTGCCTTCACCCCCCATCCCTGTAGCGTCTCCGGCTTGAGCCGCTGCACGGGCGCTGCCTGCGGCACCACCGACAGGTATGCGTCGGTGTGCGACCCCGACGGTTGCGATTTCAACTCCTTCCGTATGGGTGCCCCTTCGTTCTACAGCAGAGGCATGGCCGTCGACACGAGCTCCAAGTTCACCGTTGTCACCCAGTTCCTCACGAACAACAATTCCACCACTGGCACGCTCAGCGAGATCCGTCGCCTATATGTCCAGAACGGCAAGGTTATCCAGAACTCCAAGGTCAACATCCCAGGAATGCCCACCACAATGGATTCCGTCACCTCCGATTTCTGCAGTGCGCAAAAGAATGCCTTCGGCGACACCAATGACTTCGAGCCCAAGGGCGGAATAGTCGCCATGGGCAAGGCATTCAGCAACGGCATGGTTTTGGTCATGAGTGTGTGGGATGACCACGCCGCGAGCATGTTGTGGCTCGACAGTGCATACCCCACCACTGCCGATGCCACCAAGCCTGGTATCAAGCGTGGAACTTGCGCCACCACCTCCGGCACTCCCACCGATGTCGAATCACCCAATGCTAATGCCTCGGTCATCTTCTCCAATATCAAGTTTGGCGATATTGGAACGACCTACTCCACTACTGGCGGCAGCACAGGAACCGGAACCTCCAGCACGCCCGGCACCTCTACTGCACCATCCTCTCCAGGTGCCACTTCGACGAAGTATGGCCAATGGTGAGTCACCTTCACCTTTTAATCTACTACAAATTTATTGAGTTGCTCTGTTATAGCGGCGGCATAGGATGGACTGGTCCTACCGCCTGTGCTACTGGCTCCATGTGCGCAGTGGTGAATACTTGCTACAGCCAGTGTCTGTAAAAGAAAACACGGAGTGTTGATCTCTACAGTGATTCGTGTGAACGTATGACAACCTATCGATCTATGTAATTTGATAGGACTTCAATTTGAACTTGCTTAAGTCGTGGTACAAGTGCATAAGTTTCGGCATCGTAATCAAGGGAATCCATTGTTAAAATGAAAGTGCACGCCTCGTAGTCGATCACAAAGCGATGGATTCGCGTTTGACCTCGGTGAGCTCGAAAGGCAAACGGATGTGTAACTACATCCAAAGTAGACTACTACATACTGCTCGATGAAACAAATACCAATTAAATGCGGATAGCCACAAAAATGAAGGTAAGAGCAGACTACCCAAGGAAATCCAAAAGGATACTTGCGATGATCCGGGGTGCATCGCGAAACACTCGCAAACGAGCGCCTATTATTCCAATATCCATTGCTATTCTGTCGTCTGTACAGTCTTTATTGTTTAAAACAGGAGGAACTTGAGGTGATTCAATTTACACACATTATGAATGATATTCAAGTGAGCACTCTGGTCTGAGTATTATACGGATAAATGGGTATGAATTATTGTGATTGGTAGACATATTGTCCATGTGCACTAAAACTAATCCCCCGTCCAACCAAGGCGTCGCAAGTCTTTTTTACACTCCTCCGTTTCTCTTTTCGTTATTGTCCAGTCATCGATGACTTGTTGATAGCCACCTCCTACATCAACTACCGTCAACAATAGCTCATATTCGTTGATTTTCTGGTCCAGAGTACGCTCAACCTCTTTCATTGTCTTCTCTTCCTGCTTTAGTTTCCCATGAGCTACCAGAAGTGCTTTCGCCACGTTAGCATTCGAGATACTGGTGGAATGATGGGTGTATAATGCTCTCTGAGCTTGTGTATAGATGAGAGATAATTTAACAAGCTGCATTTCTATGGCTGCTGTGTGAAAATTATTGTTTGCTGATCGAACACCAGCCTGATGTGGAGAAATCTTCTCTATCGCGTCGAGCAGGTCGTCGTGTAAATTGCTATGCAGCTGTTGTATTCTAGCATCAGTGGCTCCTTGCAAACTCAATATCTTGGAAATTTTAAGCACCTCCTTAATTTCTAAGGTTCGACGTGCTATTCCGCGGCAGGCAGTATCGATGTCAGCCTGCATCAAGCACGCCTCATTGACACATACTTTGAGCTGTTCTAGGAGATTCCAATTATCGCCATGTATTTCTGCAGCATCGTGTTCTGCAGGTTTGCTTTTCAGCTTCTAAAACATCCATACGAATGACAGTATATACCATTTCCATGAAGCATTTCCGACATTGAGAGCAAAATAGAATCCATGCTCTCTCGCAAATAATTTTTTGCTAGAGTGCTAAGCTGAAAGGCCATGTTAAATTAGTAGCTATGTTGGCATATAGTACATGATGGTGAGAATTTGCCTTAGGTGGGGATACCGCATAGCGGAGCAGGTCTTCTTCAGAGATGATATCAATATAGCCATCTAAGTCTCTGCCGACGGGCTCGCCGGAGATATCGAGGACGGAACTGCCACTTCCTTCTTTTATCTTTTCAGCCGACAAGATTTTCCCCAGACATATGTTTTGAAATAATTGTTTTTCATCCTGGTGGAGATAACCCACAGCAGTTGATCCATCACTACATCAGACTAATGCTTGTCGATTGCTTTATCGATTCTCACCTGGTGAAGCTGTCGTTCGAGCGCGCCCTTGGACAGAAGATCTGTATATATCTTTGCCCTCAGGTAAGAACGTCTTCTGGTATTCTATAGTAGGTACAAGTATATTTAGTAGATACAAATAATTCAATGAAAACATTCGCTCACATCAACGAAATTCTGCTCCATTTAGGATCAGGACTATGTTACTAACATGAACCTGAGCCTTTCGGCAGTCACTGCCAGTGTGCAACCTACGCTTACCATCGATGAAGTCCACCCAACCAACTATGTGTCGATAATCTTTCGTTCAAATCAAGTTCCGCAAGAAGATGGAAGGATTAGAGATGTTGAGGGAGCCGGAACATAGAAAGGTTGAAGTTGATCAAGTTCAGACTATGTCCGAACACCGTGTCAAGACTCAACTGGGTACGCGTAGTCACATCACGTGAAAACGTAATGTGTTTGCAAATTCAAAATATATAATACTATAGCCCGTTGGACTTTCTAATTCATATATATATTACGCTAATTCGCGCCCTAGTAACAGATAGGGCTATGACTTGTTACGGCTTTGTTGCTGGGAGAGTCCTTTCAGCACTTTTTGTACACCAGCTTCAAACATTCCAGCAGCGGTAGCAGTGACGAGTTTGGCAACCTGAGCTGTAGCCACAGCAGTTTCCACGCCTTTGGTCACCAAATTCCATCCCATTGACCCGTTCAAAGATATATTCCCAGGTGCAGCACCCGCTGTCATCATGAGAGCAGCTTTGATGGAGTCTAGCTCATTCAGCACCTCCAGGCCGACAGATCTTGCCCAAACAAGAGGTTCGATGTCGATTGAATATATCTTGTGAAGTTTATCCACCGCAGACATCAGAGTATGATTTGCTAAATATCGATCCTGCGTATAGGGTAGAAGTGCGGTATATGAACCTATAGAAAAGATAAAATCAGCATGCAAAAGATTCCGACGACCATGTATACCGAACCTATGTCTCCGCCTTGCTGCAGTGTCATATGTATGCATCTCGCAAGGGACTCGACATCAGACAGGCCCATGTTTAAACCCTGTCCTGCCAGTGGGTGGATAGTATGTGCTGCATCCCCGAGGAGAACTGTACGGCCCCCTACCCCTTCGCCGATGTAAGATTCCGCGTGATTAAACCGAAGAGGGAAGGATGCGATTGTTCCAGGTTGCAAGGAGGACACAAGAGGAGGAAACATTTCTGAGTCTGCCGGAGGAATACCGCTATTTTCTGACCCTTTGACCGCGGAAGCATGTGCAGAGTTCTGGTCAATCATATGTGTTTGTTCACGCCAGAGAATTTCTTGCTGAATCTGAGCGTGGGAAATGGATGTTCCCGTAAGATGTGCATCAATAATACACTTATGAAGATAACGAAGGGACAATTCTGGAAGTCTGAATGCGGCGTTGATCATACTGGCGAGAACGGGAGGTTCGCATGCTTGCAAAGCTGCAGCAAGCTGAGGCTTGGTAGACCATACAAGCGAGGACGCTGTGGGAGATAGTGGAAGGAAAGCAATGGGACCTGTGGGCAGGAATCTTTGATAAGCAGTCGTATTCGGCCCTTCGAACGCCCCTCTTGGTGGATGGGACATAGTTGCAACGATGGCCTGGGTATCATACGCCCAACCATACGATGCTATGTTGGCATAAGAGCGCACGGGCGAGTTGAAACCGTCGGCACCCACCTAAATAATCCATATTTATTGCATATTGTGAATCGTGATGTCAAAAGATACTCACCAGCAGTCTGGCTCTTAAGGTTTTGCCACTATCAAGATGGACCAGAGGCCAACCACCTCTATCTTCTGAGTCTTGAGTGATATATTTTACTTTGGTTTTCTGCAACAACTGAATCTGAGGGATATCTTGTAAACGGCGTAGTAAGCCGCGCTGTAGATTGAGATTCTCCGTCAATGTGGCCATGCCCAGTTCGGAATTACGCAAGCCGAGTTCAGAAGCAACGAAATTGATACGTGCATCGGATATCCCATCCCACACCTGCATAAAGCACCGATTGTATATTGAGCAAAGCCATCCAGAGGAAACGCCCTAAGCATACCTGCATAGCTTCAATAGGACCAGTGCGCGTCTTGTCAACGTGATTCCATGCACCAATATCTAGCAATATCATAAGACAATCCTTTTTCCGAGATACAGTAATATGCACCTCTTATGAATGCTTGAGAGGCATTGGTGAGAGAGCTAACGCGGTTCGAGAATGCTCCCAGTGCAGGTGCCCAACTTTCGACTTTCGACAAATCTCCAGCTTCAATGAGGGCGATGGAAAGGTTTTCACGAGAAAACTGTGATGATCCTAAAGAAATAAATTGTCACCGATACTACCGGAATTCTTAGTGAAGTCAACGCACCTAGAGCACAGGCAAAAGCAAGACCTGCAGGACCTCCACCAACAATGACGACGTCGCGGTCTTCATAATTTATGCGTTGCGGCGATGAAGTAAACTTTCTAAAGTGGGATATCTTGGCCCTCTTAAAGAGATTCTTAACGACAGGACGAAAAGCACTTATGGTGGTCGTAATCAACGGCATTGAAAGCGCCAGATGCCCTGAGAATCGGAATGCGCACCAGTGCGCACTGACAAGGTCAAAACGCGGACTTCCCCGGCCCGACCAAATCCCAACGACTTCGAACACGTGGCTATCGGTTTCTTTCATGTTTCGGTACTACTTTAACTTACTCAGTAGTATACTTTGGCTACCACCGTGACGGACTCCATTGCTAATTAACGTCAAACACAACTCCAGTTTCCCACTATCAACTTCTGCAAATCCAGATTGGCTAGCTTTCTTGTCCTCTATCTAATATCACGATGTGTGGGGTCGACTAAGAGGTATTCAGTCTGATACCTCGAATCATAATTACAGTTTATGACCGTTGGCTCCAAGGACCTCACCGGCTCATTTTCTTTCTTTAGGATTATTGTCGCTTCTCAAAGCAGAGCACCATGAATAAAGGATGTGGCTGTTGCCCAATGTTAGCGAGATTTTATCTCAAAACTAGCTTTCTCTAAGCCCTGTCAAGTTTTCCGTGGTTATTTATTGGGCTTTCGATGTTCGTCAAGATCTTTCACGCTGATATAGAATAGATGGCCATTTGGCTGCAGATATCACTCTAGGATCAATCCTCTGCACCGATTTGTGTTCTACTAGGTACCCCTTACATTCATACTTATCGAATCTTGCCCTGCTCATCAATGCAGATATGGTCATACTTACGTGTATGGTATCACTGGAGCGGGTGTATATGGTGACACCCTGCCAGAGACATCCGCTTCCTTGGTAGCCGCTCCCGGCTGCCAGAAATGAGCAACAATTCAGTAAATGCTTATTGACCTCCATTTCTTAAATTTTATTTCCATTCTACGGAACTTTCCCTCAGGTACATACATATCATTGGTGGAATCTGGATTATAAGTAGGTGAATGCTATCACTCCGCATTTTTTGACCCTCGTATTACTTCGCTTCTTTCAGCAGCAGGTCCTACCCCTATCGAAACAGTTCGAATGAAATGGGATCCTTATTTTCTATCAACACGCGCGGATTTATATGCTGCATGGACAGCCGTTACTCGATCCGAATAGTAATTACTGCCGAAATCTCTCGCTCAGCAATCATTGGTTCGGGATTGGAGCAATGTCCACCATTTCGAACATTTAAGTGCGGAGCCGCTCTCTATTCGTATCCGGGGGCGTGATTTAGAACTTTGTAGATGGGTCTGGCACCACGGTCATACTTGATCTCCGTAGCGGCTGTGCTTTGCGACGTCGAAGAAATTCATACCCCAAATGCCTATGATTCTCCTAAATGCCTCTTTTCCGAGCGCTTGTTTCAGGGGGAGATATCGTCGCCATACATATGACTACTTTTCGTCCGGATACACTCCACCCTATAGGCGATAGACTCCCACACTGACATCCAGTACGAGATGTCATCGAAATAGGACCAGGTATAAGTTCTGGATATCGCCACGCGATTTTCTGACAACCTTTCCTTCATTTCCGCGCGTCTGAGAGTCTGGATAATATGTCCAGAATAGAACTTATAAATAGGTAAGTTCTACGAGCTACCATGATGATTGAAGCTTAACTGGCGTCTATGGTCAGTGTACATTTAATTTCTTCGTGGATTAATGCAATGCTGTATACACTCGAGATTACAGCTATAATATACTTCTTCACAAAGTGTTCGAGTAGTCGCCGCTCGCGGATTATGGTCGGCGGCATATTCCTTAACGATACAGTTGGTACATTGGCCATCTTCGTTAACGCTTGGGTGGTAAGTAGAACCGTTTACTTGATATACCGTATGTCTGTTGATTTGCCCATCTGATCATACTAGCCATTAATAATCTACTCTGGTACAGTATGTTCCAAATGAAGCTGGGGATCCCTCTGATTCTTTCTCTTCAGGCAATCTTTCCTCTCCGCGGCCCTGGAGTGTTCCAGCAGCCGTCTTTATGACATGCATATCGTCTGTTATCGAGAAAGTCTTTCTGATACACCGCTTTTATACATTGTAAGAGATCGCGTTTATCAACTATCTAAGACTCTTTATAATAACGTTATAATTCCAGGTCGCGAAGCTTACCTATCACCGTCTTTCTGCTGATGCTGGTGCTCGTTAACGTAGGTATCGCCATATCACTGATTTTCGTTACTACTAAGTAGGCCGTTCTTTTTGTTAACATTCTAGGCAGGGTTTACCTTCTTCACGGTTGTATACATGTGTGTGCATCCAGAAAGTTTACTGACGATCGGTTTTACGTCCGTAATGTAAATTCTTAAATGCCTCTTAATTATCATCACTTGGATCTTACTTTGTTTATATAACGATCTTTCAGGGTCGGCACCACTATATCCACGATGGTGGATATTGTTATTCCTGTGACGCTTATGTGGCTCCTTCACAAAATAACACCAGCATATTTGTCGAAACATAAGTAATTATTCACTATTTAATCAAATATAAACTTGTGTTGACAAACAGACCTAGCGCCGCTCGCCGTATGGCAGTCAATGGAATTACGTCTGGCTGCGGTGCAGCGATAGTGGGTATTATATACCTTGTAATGGTTCTCATAAGAAGCAGCTGTAGGTATATGTTCGATCGCTCACTGTTAGAAGCTAACTCGTAATATGCAGTCTTCATCATCCCTCAAAATGGCATAGCTCGGATCTATAGTCTGACAGTTCTTGCCAATCTTGCAGTTGGGAAAAGCAGGATTTCCTTTACTACAATAGCGCATAATTTAAATGCCAATGATAATGCTATCCTCAAATAGCTCTCCCGAATATCCGTAAGTTCCTACTTTCTTTTATATCATTTCACCTCCTACCAAAATACCAAAAACAGAAACACGGACTGCAGTTGTACGTCCAACACCAGATATGACTTTAGGCAGAAGGAAATCCCTACTTCCTGATGTAGATGAATCGGAAGAAATCGAAGTAGGTCAGTTAATTCTCCGTATGCGATGAAGTTACTAAAACAATTTTTTTCAGAGCAAAAGTTCCCTTGAAAGTAAAAAGGGCTACATCTCCGCGGATACTAGCGATGAAAGCGAGTGATGTTCTCAGTAAGTATCTGGGACAGCATATATTTTAGATAATTATACTATATGTACTGCATGCACGTCCTTTGGCCCTTTTGCTGAGAATGTTTTGCAACGAAAGTGGCTTATCGTCCTAAATTCTGACTGAGGGATGTGACATACCCTCCTACAATATGCAACGTAGGAAGTGAATACTCTGCAGAGAGATTAAAATATTTTTTTTTTGGGAATATCTCGTGGGTGGTCGGATGAGGCTTCGTGGTGACTTAAGGGCCCTTACAAGAGACAACATTTAACATGATATATTCCTAATATATGACGATACATAAATTTACTCCAATAACATAGATATTTATTCCGAAGATCTACCATGTGTGTGACAGGGATATGTATTAGATGGTTAAATCGAAAACCATCTGCCAAGGTGGAGGACCATGACTCTGTCGATGTAGTATGCTCTTCAGGATTTGCCTTCTCTCGCGCTTGATGCTCAGGCTTGTTCTGAACAAAAGCGGAAAAATTAGTCAAGAAGTGAATGCAGCTCAGAGGCATCGAAAACAGGATATTTCAGTTCGTGTAAATTAGTCGAACTTGAATGGCTTACCAGCTCGATAGGTTTCTATTTGTGTCCTCTTCTCCGTTATTTTATTTCACAGCGTAGAAAGCTATGCAAGCCTTAAACAATGCTCCAGTAAAATCAACACACTAGAATTTAGCCACATCGTGACGTTGACAGAAAGTGAATACTTGCCATCCACTTCACTGTATTCAGCTTGAGATGCTCTGCCATTGAAATGATGAGGTGAGTTAAACTGATACAAGTACCGCTGCCGTATGACTCAGAACGTAGTCGAAAGTCCACCTGTCGGCCCCTGAAACTCTTTTTATAAGAGTTCTTCAGAGAGCACTTGAAATGGGGGCTTGTCGGTGAGCTGGGTACGAGCTGGTTAGTAGTGGGAGGTGCAGCAAAGGAGGGTGACCAGCACTTCTAATTATGGAACGGAGTTATCGACGATAGCTCCGTCCAATAATAGCACGAGTCGGATGTGACAGTACATAGCCTATCCAAGCCCACTAGCTGCCAACTATCTGCTTAACACCAGTACCGTTCACGATTGCCTTGAACTTACGTCCTACGACACTTTTCGCCACTCGCTATCCGGAAACAACCTCTCTGAGTGTTTCTCGTAATGTCTGCTATGGCGGCGGTGCCGGTATCGGCGGCTCAGGCGATTGGCGAGTACTTGCAATCCCCCGATGACCTCGTTAAGATCTCTGCATTTAGGAAAAAACTAGAGAAGGAGAAGGCATCCATAGACGCAAGGTTGAAGAACGGAGTGAAAGAACAGCTGCAGGCGACGCGTGAAGGCCTTAGGAAGTTACTCAGCACTCGCAGTAACGTTCAGTCCATCAAAGACGAAATGACGATTGTCGAGAAGGAATGTGAGGACCCTCAGATTAGAGTGGTGACTTTCGACCAAATTAGCAGGGTGTGTCAGCTATCTACTTGCTTGAGTCTTATTGCTGGACGTGTTGTTGTTAGGTGTCTATGGTGCATCGAAACTTTGAATCTACGGAAGAAATGGTGAACAATCTTCTTGACATGGCTGCGAAACTGGACGAACTTGAGCGTATGCTGGCATCCGACAGTCAGGATATCCTTGGTCCTGCCCCAAATCTTTTGGTCATTCATTACCAGCTCAACCAGCTAGAGCGATTTCGCAATCAAACCATGCACCAGGCGAAGAAAGCCTCCGCAGAATCCAGAAGGACTCTGACTCGATGG